>PVHY01006337.1:0-75307 GCA_004024945.1 Uropsilus gracilis
TTTGATTTCATTTGGGACATTTTTTGCACAAACTTGGTTAGCATTACTGTTTTGCTTTGTATCAAAAGAAGTGACCAACATGATCTAGCCTAAAAGTGCAGTGTGCCTGGCTGGACAGAGATTGACCTTTGTCTAGTAGCCTTTTATCCCACAGTCTTGTTATAATCATTTACTGGATTGAAGAATCCTTTTTGTTGCTGATTTTTTTTCACATTTTCCAAATAGACCATATTGTCATCTGTGAACAAGAAGAGTTTTATTTCTTCCTTCCTACCTCATACACATTTTGATTCTTTTTCTTGCCTCACTGCATTAGCAGGGACTTCCAGAACGATGTTGAGAATGAGTGGTGAGAGGGAATATCCTTGCCTTATTAATGTGTGGGAAAGTTTTAAGTTTCCCCTCATTTTCTATACTATTAGATATAGAGTTTTTAATGATCTTTTCAGTTGAGGAAGTTCCCCTTATTCCTGAGGTATAGTGGTTTTGTTCTTGTTAAATCACGAAGGGGTGTTGGATTTTGTTGAATGTTTTTCTCCATTTATTTATATTGTCATGTGATTTTCATTTTTAGTCTACTGATGTAACGAATTACTCTAATTGAGTTTTGAATGCCCACTCAGCCTATGGACCTGTGACTAGTCCCATTTGCTCAAGGTGTATAATTCTTTTTTATAATTCTTTTTATGCATAATTTGGAAAAAAGAAAATCAACTCTCCAAAGTGGAAATAATTGATAAATAAACAACTTTTTTAAGCTGTTTATTTCTCTCCCTATCATTTATTTTGGACATATCTTTTCTTTTAAATAGTATATAGGCTAGAGTAAAAATTGAAGTAACAAATGATTATCAGTGAAAGTTAAATCTTACTGCTACATCTGGTCCCAGATGTTCTCAGAAGCCATTGCTCTTTGCAGATTTTTTTGGTGCATCCTTCTAGAATTTCCTTTTTCCTTTCAGAAAATATTAGCTACTCTTTATTGGAATAATAACAACCCTGTCCAGGTGTAGCTTATGTGGACCAAATGACCTCGGCAACTGTTGTGCAAGGCTAACTTGGCTAAAACTTCTGGAGCTAGAGATCAGATACATTGTTTTTTGTCTCAAATTCAACCTTCAGAAATATTGAAGCCCAATTTGTTTCTTTAAGCTGCTTTACTTTTTTTTTTTTTTGGTGGTTTTTTATTTGTGCTGAATGATTGGTATTCAAATCCTAGGTTTTTTTTTGAATTTATTATTTAAAAATTTTTAAAAAATTTGAATAACTCATTTTATTGATTTGTCACATTTGTGCGTTAATTGATCCCTCCTCCTCCCTCTATATCCCCCCTCCATATCCCCCCTCCAGTCACTCCATCTCCCATTTTTCTGTGATTTGTTGGTTGGTTAAGTTGATGTTCAGTTGTTGGTTGTTTGGCCTGTTGTTCTCTTCTCATATCTGGTAAATTTTTTTTTTTGCATGTATATGTATATTTACATTAGTATATTTATATTAGTATTAGTATATTTATATTAGTATTAGTATTAGTATATGTATATTTACATTACATTAGTCCATTATTGTGTACCCTGGGGCTTTTCCCACTTCACTAACATTTGTTAACCATCCCGATCTTTTGTGCTTTTCACCTCCCCCACCTTCTTCCCACTCCTCCTCTCTTGCTCCATTGTTCAGTCCCAATGGTTGTTTTTATTTTTTCTTGTTCATTTGTTTGTTTTTCTCTATATCCATCATATAAGTGAGACTGTCCTGAACTTCTCTTTTTTCTTTTGACTTATTTCTGCTAATATGAGTCTTTCTAGTTCCATGCAGGTTGCTGCGAATGACATGTGTTTGTCCTCCTTGATGGATGCATAGTATTCCATCGTGTATATGTACCACATTTTTTTAAGCCAATCATCTGTTTTGGGGCATTTGGTTTGTTTCCAAATCTTGGCAATTGTAAACAGAGTTACAATGAACATGCACATACAGGTGTCCTTTTGAATAAGTGTTTTCATGTCCTCTGGGTAGATTCCTAGTAGTGGGGTTGCTGGGTCAAATGGTAAGTCCACTTTCAATTGTTTGAGGGTCCTCCACACAGTCTTCCATAGTGGCTGGACCAGTTTGCACTCCCACCAGCAGTGTAAGAGAGTTCCTTTTTCTCCACATCCGTGCCAACATTTGTTGTTGTCTATTTTATTTATATGGGCCATTCTTACTGGTGTAAGATGGTATCTCAGTGTGGTTTTAATTTGCACTTCCCTGATTATTAGTGATGTGGAGCATTCTTTCATATGCCTATTAGCCATCTGTATCTCCTCTTTGGTGAAGTGTCTTTTTAGTTCTTCTCCCCATTTTTTGAGTGGGTTTTTTGCTTTGTTTTTGTTGAGCTGTAGGATTTGTGGATCTTTGTTATCAGACCCTTGTCACTTGTCTGGAGGGCAAAACTTTTCTCCCAGTCAGTTGGGTTTCTTTTAATTTTGTTTATTGTCTCTTTTGCTGAACAGAAACTTTTTAGTTTGATATAGTCCCAGCTGTTTATGTTTTCCTTCATTTTTTTGCCGACTGTAGTTGTTTACCCAAATGGATTTCTGAGGTAAAATTCGTGAAGGGTTTTGCCCAGGTTTTCTTCTACGTATTTTATGGTTGCAGGTCTCACTTCCAGGTCCTTTATCCATTTTGAGTTAATTTTTGTACAGGGTGTGAGGGTGTTGTCCTGGTCCATTTTTTTTTTTTTTACAAGTTTTGATCCAGTTTTCCCAGCACTATTTACTGAAGAGGCTATCCTTGTTCCAGGGTATGTTTTTTGCCCCTTTATCAAAGATTACTTGACCGTATATGTGTGGTTTTATTTCTGGGTATTCAATTCTGATCCATTGGTCTGTTTGTCTGTTTTTGTACCAGTACCATGCTGTTTTAAATATAATGGCTTTGTAGTACAGTTTGAAGTCTGGAATAGTAATACCTCTCTTCTGTTTGTCAAAAGGGTTTTGGCTATTCGGGGTCTTTTGTTGTTCCATTTGAATTTCAGTAATTTTTGTTCTCTCTCTTTAATATATGTCATTGGGATCTTTATTGGAATTGCATTAAATCTGTAGATGGCCTTTGGTAGTATGACCATTTTGATAATGTTGATTTTTCCAATTCATGAACAGGGAATGTCTTTCCATTTTTTTACATCATCTTCTATTTCTTTTAAGAATGTTTTATAGTTTTCTTTGTATAGGTCTTTTATGTATTTTGTTAGGTTAATTCCCAAGTATTTGATTTTCTTTGGTGCAGTGGTAAATGGGGTGTTTTTTCTAATTTCTTCTTCTTCTGATTGATTCTTTACATATTTGAATGCTGTTGATTTTTGTGTGTTGATTTTGTGTCCCGCTACCTTACCAATTCAGTTTATTATTTCAATCAGCTTTTCTGTCAATTTTTCTGAGTTATCTACATAGAGAATCATATCATCCACATATAATGATAACTTTATTTCTTCATTCCCTATTTGGATTCCTTTTATGTCTTTCTCTTGTCTTATTGCCCTAGCTAGGACTTCCAGAACTATGTTGAAAAGGAGTGGAGAGAGTGGGTATCCTTGCCTGGTTCTGGACCTTAATTGGAATGGTTTCAGTTTTTCCCCATTGAGGATCATATCTGCTGTGGGTCTGTCATATATACCTTTTATTATGTTCAGGTATGTTCCTTTTATACCAATTATTTCCAGGGCTTTCATCATGAAAGGATGCTGAACTTTATCAAATGCTTTTTCCGCATCTATTAATATGATCATATGGTTTTTGTTTTTCTCTTTGTGGATGTGGTGGATTATGTTGATTGATTTTCAAATGTTGAACCATCCCTGTGCCCCTGGGATGAATCTCATTTGGTCATGATGGATGATCCTTTTTATGCAATGTTGGATTCGGTTTACCAGGATTTTGTTTAGAATTTTTGCATCTGTGTTCATTAGGGAGATTGGTCTGTAGTTCTCTTTCTTTGCACTATCTTTATTTGGTTTTGGAATAAGTGTTAGGTTTGCTTCATAGAAGGTATTTGGTAGCTTTCATTCTTTCTTTAGTTTTTGAAAGAGTTTTAACAGTACTGGTGTTAGTTCCTCTTTGAAAGTTTGGTAGAATTCATTTGTGAAACCATCTGGACCTGGGCTTTTGTTTTTAGAGAGAGTTCTGATGACTGCCTCAATTTCACTGCTTGTGATTGACCTGTTTAAGTTTTCTATTTCTTCTTTGTTCAATTTTGGATGACTGTATTGTTCCAGGAATTTGTCCATCTCTTCCAGGTTGCTGTATTTGTTTGCATATAGATGTTCGTAGTAGTCTCTAATTATCTTTTGGATTTCCACTGGGTCTGTTGTAATATCTCCCTTTTCGTTTATGATCCTGTTTATTTGAGTTTTCTCTCTTCTTTTCTTTGTGAGTCTTGCCAGGGGGTTGTCAATTTTATTTATTTTTTTCAAAGAACCAGCTTTTGGTTTTGTTTCTTCTCGATGGTCATTTTGGTTTCTATTTTGTTAATCTCTGCTTTTATTTTTGTTATTTCTTGTCTTCTGCTGGGTTTTGGATTTTTCTGTTGCTCTTTTTCTAAGTCCTCAAATTGGGAGATTAGAGTATTTCTTTGGACTATTTCAGTTCTTTTTGTTTGGGCCTGTATTGCTATGAACTTTCCTCATAGTACTGCTTTTGCTGGGTCCCACACATTTTGGAACGTTGTGTCATCATTGTCATTTGCCTCCATGTAGGTTTTAATTTCTTCTTTGATTTCCTCTTTTACCCAGTGATCTTTCAGAAGCCTGTTGTTCAGTCTCCATGTAGTGTTTACTCTCTTTATTTTTTTTTTTTTCATTGTTGATTTCTAATTTAACGCCTTTCTGATTGGAGAAAAAGCGTGGTATTATTTTAATCTTTGTGTATTTGTTCAGGTTTGTCTTGTGGCCTAATATATGATCAATTTTAGAGAATGAACCGTTTGCATTTGAAAAAAAAGTGTATTCTTTTCCTTGGGGGTGTAGTGTCCTGTATATATCTATTAAGCCCATTTGGTCTAGCTCTTCCTTTAAAGCTTTTGTTTCTTTGTGTAGTTGCTGTTTTGTTGATCTGTCTTTTATTGAGAGTGGTGTGTTAAAATCTCCTACCACATATGTATTCTCTTCAATATTTGGTTTCAGTTCCACTAGTTGTTATTTTATGAATTCTGGTGCTCCCTCATTAGGTGCATATATGTTGATTATTGTTATGTCTTTTTGGTGGATTGACCCTTTAACCATTATGTATTTATCTTTTGTTACTTTTGTTAATTTGAGGTCTGCTCTGTCTGATACAAGAATGGCAACTCCTGCTTTCTTGTGGGGGCCGTTTGCTTGTAGTGTAGTTTTCCAGCCCTGCACCTTCAGTCTGTGCTTATCCTTAGGGATCAGATGTGTTTCTTGGAGGCAGCAGACTGTTGCATTCTGTTTTCTGATCCAGTCTGCAACTCTTCGTCTTTTGATTGCTGAGTTTAGACCATTGACATTTAGGGTGATTATTGATATATGCGATTCTAATGGTTTCCTGGTGGTCATTTGGGGTTTATTTTGTGCTTTTGTTTTTTGTATTTGTTCTTCTTATGGTTTTGATCTTGAAATCTGCAAAATTTCTTGGAGTGGGGGGTTTAGTAGTAGCAAATTTCTGGAGACTTTGCTTGTCAGAGAAGGTTCTAATTTTTCCTTTGTGAGGAAGGATAGCTTTGCAGGGTAGAGTATTCTTGGCTGGCACATTTTTCTTGGAGTTTTTTGTGGATGTGACTCCATTCTCTCCTTGCCTGGAGTGTCTCTTCAGAAAAATCTGAGGTCAGTCTGATGGATTTTCCTTTGTAGGTTATCTGTTTCTTTTCTCTAGCCATTCTCATTATTTTTTCCTTATCTTGGGTTCTTGGCTGTTTTACGATGATGTGTCTTGCTGTGGCTTTTCTTTCATTAAAGTGGTTTGGTGTCCTTTTGGCTTCCTGTATGTCTAATTTCATTTCTTCAGATTTTGGAAGTTCTCTATTATTATATTGAAAAGGCTTTCGGTTCCCATAACTCTCTCCTCTCCTTCTGGGATTCCTATTACTCTTATGTTTCTTTTCTTTAAGGAATCTGACATATCTCTGAGCTTGTCTTCAGTCCTCCTACTTTGTTTCTCTCTGTCTTTTCTTTCTTTGTCCTCTCTATTTCTGTATCCTCAAGTGTGCTGATTTGTTTCTCTATTTCATCTATTCTGCTGCCATGGCTTTTTTTTTTTTTTTTTTTTTTTTTTTTTTTTTTTTTTTTTTTTTCATTTTTGAGCTTATCTATTGCAACCTTTAAATCTTGAGTCTCTTTCAATTTCAGTTTTAGGGATTCATTTTCATTCTTTAGTTTGTTGATTAGATTATACATATTGATGCTTTCTTTTTTATATGTTTCTACTTCTTCCCTTAGTGCATTAAATGCTTCTATCATACTTTTGTCCTTTTTTTCTAATTCTTCTCTTAATTGTTGGAGTGTATTTAACATGTTGATGCTGGAACCTTTTTCTGATATACACATCATTTCTTTGTTTTCTGGAGATTGTCCTTTCATTGTTGGTGATGGATTATTTCCTATAGGGCTTGCTTGCATGTTTAAAGTTTTTCTCCTTACTGTGTTTTGCTTTCTAACTTGTTCTACATATTGAGAAACCATGGATCTTGTGTTGGTCGGCATGTTGATGGGAATGTTTTCCAGGTTGAAAGTAGATCTGTACTTTAGTAATTTGCGCCGGTGCTGCTTGTGGCACCAGTGACTTCTGGCAGCTCACCTGGGTGGGGCGAGGGTCAGGTGGGTTCCCTCAGGAACCTGGCTGCAGGGGTTGGCTCCCAGATATGACGGAGCAGGCGGTGCGGAGATGGGTCTCTCCTAGAGGCTTGGAGCTGGTGTCAGTGACCGCTGGCAGCTCATCTGTGTCGGGTGGGTTCCCTTAGGAATCTGGCTGCGGGGATTGGCTCCCAGGGATGGTGGAGCAGGCTGCGCAGAGATGGGTCCCTCCCAGAGGCCTGGAGCCGGCGTCAGTAACCTCCGGCAGCTCACCTTGGTGGGGCACATCCTAGTTTTTTAAAGAATGTCCTCACTGCTTCCTCCACCATGTCATTTTATGCCCCTTCTTTGCAGAGTGATTGGAATACTGATCCATTCTTTCCTTCTCAGCCCACTCCTATGTCTTCCAGACTTTGGGTGACTGTTGAGAGAATCTTTCTTCCCAAGGTTCCTGCTTACAGTTATGCTCTCTGTGATATGTGAAAAGTAGTTGGAGATACTGAAAGACATTACCTGCTCAGGTCCCAGAGGACCCCAGAGGGACCAGACATTACTTGCCCAGGTCCCAGTGGGGCAAGGAGACAGGAGGCCTGACTTGTTGAGGAGAAGAGTGGGGAAGAACATAAAGGAAGATCCAGAGATTTACTCTTCTGAAGAGCAATGGTGCTAAGAATGACTATAAGTTCCTTGCTCACTTTTTCAGGAAACCTTATAAAGGTTTTCCAATGGGCTAGTTGACTAGCTAGTAACCACTTCAAGCCAACAAGACTTTAATACCCCATCACACATACCATATGCGTTTTTTCTCTACAGTGACATTTTCCATCCCATTGCTCCTTGTCATACTTTTCATGGGTGTTTTTAGTACAAGCATCACAAATCTGCATAGGTTCTTTATTGGTTCTAGCAGTTACACAGACACACCAGGCAGGGCAGGGCAGGGCAGGGCAGGACCAGGACCAGGACAGCATGTCAGTCCTCTAGCCCCTCTGCCCCCCAGAAATCTTCACAATCTCTTTCTGGATTCGCTCTTTGGCATTCTCTCATGCTTTTTCATCCCGTGCTCTCTCACCTCAGAGTGAGGCTGCCCTGTTAGTCTTTCCTTCTAAGCCCAGGTGTGTCTACTCATGCATGCACAGCCATTGGGCCAGGTATGTGCAATTATGGGGAGGGTGCAATACCTCAGGTGCTGGTCATAGAGGCTAATGGAGAAAAATTCCTGACTGACTCTTTTACCCAGTAGCTTTTCATGAGTGATTATTAACTTACTTGTTCCCTGGGGTGCCTGTGTATATCCATGAGGTTTTTTGAGCACTGTAAGAGTAGAATGCTGCATTCATGTCTAGAGGTCTGGGACACTGTGGGTCATTAATACAAATATCAGTGAGTTGAACAACTAAAGAACTGATACTTTACCAAACCACAGTGATTATAGCCAGTGTGATCACTGATGTTTGTTGAACACTTACTCTGTGCCAGCCCCCATGTTAAGCATCTTTGATCTCATTTAATCCTCTCAGTGGGTCCTTGATTAACTCATCTCATTAATTTCCTTGGAGTGGGAGTTAATAACCATCTCATACAGGTTAGAATGATGGATCACAGAGCTGTATCCGGTCCTGAGTCATATCGTCAGTAAAGGGGGAGCCTGAGATTTGAACACCAAGACCTGGAAGTTGAGCAAACCAAAGTGTGCTCTGTAGAGGTGTAGCCTCAGCATTTCTTTCAGAAGGGACCCTGCTAATGAAGCAGGTTTCCACCTGCCAGCTGAGTGTTGGTTAGTAGAGAGGCACCAGTCTTCAGGAATTTAGATAGATACGCCCACACGAACATGGTTCAGAGAGCAGATATTTGGGTTCCTGGCAGATATTTTGAGCAATTGTGAATTATTTAGGTGCTGTGACAGAAATGCTTCCCTGGCATTGAATCTTAACCGAACATTGTGCATGAAATTAAAGTCCAGGGTTTGCAGCAGCAGATGTAGTTATTTTCCTGCTAATAAACAGGGGAGAAAAAACAGCCCTTCTATCTTATAGCTCACCTTTTGTTACTCTTTCCTGTCCCACCAAATGGCCCCTCAGTGCTTTTGAGTCCTTTTATTTTTATTATATTATATTTTGCAAAATACCGGAGAGCCATTTTTGCCATTCTCAGTGCCCAGGGAGTGCTCAGGATGATCCATATTCCTATCAAGAGAGCTTCAGTGAGGAAAAATGAGAAACTTCGTGAGCAACCCTTCTGCTCTGGGCCCTTCCCCAGCCCCACTGCTTTCCTTCCTCCTTGGCTGCTAGGTGTTTTGGGCATGAAGTGAATCTATTACTGTGAATTTATATGGCACTTTATATTCTGTAAAAGTTCTCTTCAGTTTATTGTTCATTTTTTAAAAAGAAGGTTATTAAAATATTGAAACACATAGAATACATATAACTTCTAATTAGTATAATGGAGGTAAATGTAACTTAACTCTACTCTCAACTAGATATTTTATTTATTTTTTATTGCATGTGTATTGTATATATATATATACAAACACATAAAAATTACATTGTTATTTATCAATTGGTCATTTATTTTATTTTTATTTTTAATTCTTTAAATCACAAACTCAGTAAATGGTTTTTGGGATATCTCCCCCACCTCCCTCCCTCAGGAGCCCCCTCCATTCTTTCACACCCCACTCTTTGTTGTTTGCTAGTCTGTGTGTTAAGTCCATTAGTCTCTTTCTTTCCTGTGATAGTGTTCTTTTCTTGGGTGAAGGACTATATTCTTGGAACCAGGTGAGCCTTGATGGTAGGTTTTCAGTCTTAGGTTTGCTTTGGGCAGCCAGTCTATTTTTATTTGTGGTCTTTCCATGCTTTCTCATTGGAGGCTGTCTTCTCCAATCCCATTTTTGTTGTTTTGCTGCTTTACCATATGGTTCTGGTGTCTCACCCCCTGCCATTGCCAGTGAAGAAGTTTCTCTGTGGATACAGGCAATTGTGATTGGCCATTGTACATGATCTCCTCTGCCTCAGTTTGCAGCATTGCTGTGGGGCTGGTTCCCCCAGTCTTTGGCTTTCCTTTCCTTTCCTGTAAAGTGGGGAGGGGGCACCTTGCTCTCCCAGAGGCATCTCCGAAATGAGGCCTTGGGTCTTTCAGACCTGGCAAGCGCATAGGTGTGCTTCATGATATCGTGTTTCTACAGATGTTTCTCCTGTCTTGCCTGGATTGGTTCTTTTTACTGTCCATCTGCTGTATCCAGCTCAGGCTTGTGGGCTGGATTTTTTGGTCCCTCACCTGTTTTATCATGGGGTTTGTGTTATACATGTTCTTGTTCCTCCTGAAGCTTAGCTGAGGGGACATGCCCCCTACGCTCGCCCCACCCCCCTTGCCAGCCCTCACCAGTACTTCCCTGCGGGGCCCAGATGTCCATGCATGTGCCATCCCATTCCCACTTTGGGCTGGAGCTTGGGGGCAAATGCTTCAGTTAATCTGGGCTGCAGATGGCTGCTGTGCAACAACCATCCACTACAACCCCATCCATCCCCCCCTGGGCTCTCCAGACTTGGGGGGGCTTACCCCAGGGTTCTCCACCCTTGCTTTCTGCTGGCTAGGGGTGGAAGGGTGGGAGCCCCCGGCTGCATGGAGGTCTCCAGGATACCCCCAGCTACCCCAGGCAGTGTGCAGCTGGTCTGCATGCCCCTGCGCCCTCTGGAGGAGAGGACGCTACCTATCCAGGACCTCCCTTCCAGGTGCAACCCAGTTGGTCATTTCCAAGTAACTCGCTAAATAGGGAGGGAAGACAACCCTGAAAAACCCAGACCTAACACCTATCACTCACACTCAGTACAGAGTGAACTGGTGGGGTCAAAACTAAAGAAAAGCTGAGTTCATTATCATCTTCTCTTTTTAAAGCAACTTGTTACGGAAGTGACATGGATTGATGACACTAAAAAAATTTCAGGAGTACAGCTTTAAATTTGGCATCAGTGTACTCTACATCAGGATCACAAATGGAAGTCTAGTTTCCATCCATCACCCTATTTGATTCCCTTTATTCTACTTATTCACCATCCCTCCCTCTGTTCCTCTTGCATTATTGTAAGACCAGTCTGTTTTGTTTGTTCATTTGATTTGTTCTTCTATCTTCCACATATACATGAACTCATTCAGCACTTGTCTTTCTCCACCTGAACTTTTTTTTTTACTTAGCAGCAAAGGCATCTTTTTAATGGGAGTCGGTCTATTTTAAAGTAGTAAGCTATCTTTATACATATATATGTAGGCACTTTTTTCTCTTCTTTTTTTTAAATTGAGGTAACCACAATACTTTGTGTGGTTCTGAGGCCTCCTCAGATGCATATCACCACACTAGACCTAAGACACCCACATATGGCATCAGGCCCCCTTCCCAATTTGCTCTGCCACCTTTCTCTTCCCATTTCTCAATTTCATAGTCAGATATCTAGGGTTTATTATTGGTTAAGTCTTATTTGACCCTTTGTTTTGTATCTTTATCTTTCTCATATAGGTAAAACCATCCCATTTCTGATTTCATTTAGTATTGTCCTGTTTCATATTATTGCAAAAAAGGAGTTCATCTTTTCTTTTCACAGCTGTGTAGTATCCCAGTCAGTATAAATACCACATTTTAAAATCTATTCTTTTGTTCTTGGGCACTTAGGTTGTTTTCATACCTTGCTAATGTAAATATGCTGTAATGAACATGGGAGTGCGTATAACCCTTCAGATTAATGTTTTGGCATTCTTTGTGTAGATGCCTCAGAGTGGAAATGCTGGATCATGTGGTAGAGGTATTTTAAATATTTTGAGGAACCACTTACAGGGCTGAACCAGCCTACATTCCCATTGACAGTGTCTGATGGTTCCTTTTTCTCCACTCTCTTACCAACACATGGTCTTTTTGATATGGGCCATTCTCAGAGGCATCAGATAGCATCTCCTTGTGGTTTTGAATTGCTTTTCCATGGTGGTGAGTGATTATGAACATTTTTTCACATGTTTGCTGGCCATCTGTATGTCTTCTTTGAGAAGTGTCTGTTTAGCTCTTCTCCCCATTTTTTGTTTGGGTTATTTTTTTTTTTGTTGGATTATATGAATTCTTTATATAGCTTGGATATCTTTTTTCAGAAAACGATGTGCATGTATTTTATCCTACCTATAGGGTGTCCTTTTGTTTACTGATAGACTTTTTTTATTTTGTTGGTTGTTCGAAGCTTTTTCATTAGATGTAGTCCTATTAGTTTCTCTTCCTCTAAGAAATGAATCCATAAAGACATCACTGACACTAGGGTTATGGAGTATTTTTCTCTATTTTAAAAAATATTTTTTATAGTTTTGGTTCATATATCCAAGTCTTTAATCTATTTTGAATTAAATTTTGTGTAAGGTGTGAGATGGTGATCTAGTTTTATTCTTTTGCATTAGGGTATCCAGTTTCTTAACACCATCTGTTGAAGAGCAGGGTCCACATCCTTTAAGAACATCTGTTGGAATATAGTACACTTACCATACAATGCAGTCATTTAAAGTGTATTATTCAGTGATTTTTAGTATATTCATGCAACCAGTACTGTAGTCAGTTTTAAAGCATCTCATCATTTGTCTCTGTAGATTTGCCTATTTTGTACATTTCATATAAATGGAATCATATAACATGTGGCCTTTGTTACTGGTATCTTTCAGTTAGTATAATGTTTTCTACTTTCATTCATGTTAGAGTATATATCAACACTTCACTTTTTAATTTCCAGATAATCCACTGTATGCATACTCTGCAACTTTCTTTTTGGTTGTTATGACTAATACTGCTGTGGACACTTGTATACATATTTTTATGTCAACAAATGTTTTATTTTCCTAGGAATAAATGAGATTGCTCATTCACATGTTAACTCCATGTTTAAATTTTTGAGAGACTAGCATACTGTTTTCCACAGTGGTTACATCATTTTACATTCTTACCAGCAAGGTGTGAGTGTTCTGATTTTTTCACATACTCACCAATAGCAACTGACGTTGTGATTATAGCCACCCTAGTGGGTGTGAGATGGGTTTGCATGTGCACAAGAAAACTGAAGCTTAATTGCAATTTGCTTCTAAACATCAGTTACATATGCCGTACCATCATACCTACAACCTAAGATCTGAAAGTTTCTAGGATCAGTGTTTTGTGAAGACACTCTATATGTCCACCCCATAGTACTAAGAACGTATTTTCTTACTTTCCCATGTCCTTAGGAATACATAGATAAGTAGAGCCAAGTCCTTGGAAATGTGTTTTTTAAATTAAATTCTTTATTTTGGGATTGTTGTAGATTCACATGAAGTTGTAAGACTTGATACCAAGAGCTGTGGGAGAAAACGAAGTTTTACGGAGGAACTGGAAAATAACTCCGGCATTATGCCAAGAATTCAAACTATTTCTGCTGCTTTCAGTTCCCTTGTTTTCCCAGGAGATTTTCCCAAGGAAAGGTTTTCCCCCCCTAACTGACAGCAACCGTTCAGCTTTAGGATTTATTTTGGCTTAAAGTAGACAAACCTAGTAACATTGCCCCTTCTCTTCCTTCTCATTGCTATTCTGAAAGGTCAGTTGCTAACATTGAATTTTTTCTGCTTTGGCTGCTGTATTATCTCTAGTACTCTGAACTTTTAAAAGAAATTAAACCTGCCAAAGACCTCAATTAAACTTAGAATTACCCATGTTGGAAAAAAATCCTCTAAATGTAAAGAATATAAATAAACTAAACATGATGAAATTCATCAGTGTGGTATCTCGCTGATCCCACACATATTTATAGAGTTATTACTGTGTTAAGGTCTGCTAGGGATAAAATTAGGGAACAAAACAAATGAAATCCTTGCCTTCATGGAGCTTGCATCCTCCTGAGGGGACATAAAACAAAAACTAAAACAAAGTACCAACAAAAAGTAAGATATGAAATGTGTCAGTTGTTGTAAATGCTTTGGACAAGAAGTGAGGGTGGCAAAGTGGACTGGGGAGGAAGGGAGTACTCATGAATTCTAGTATTCTTTTAAAAAACTTAAAAAGGATTTTCTTACATTGTTGTTCATTTTTACTCAGTATGTGATTTCTCTCTTCAGGTGTAGTTTCCTTAGTTCCCCTACCACCATAGCACCTGTGATCCATTGCCACTATCCCTTGTACTCTTCCCTCTCCTGTTTTGACCCCCTCCCTCACCCTCACTGTATGCCCTGTTTACCTCAGAATTAAAAAAAAAAAAACTTTTAATTCCATGTTGTATATTGCATTCACAGGACTTCTCTTGTATAGATGTAATTTATACCTTTTGACCCCATTTCTCCTCTTGTGCACTCCTCCTCTCTGGCAATCACCAGTCAGTTCTCCTTATCTATGAATTAAGACATTTATTAGATTCCATATAGCAGTGATCATATAGTATTTGTATTCTTCATCAGACTTAGTTCACTTAACATCCGCAAGCTCTGTTCATGTTGCTACAAATGGAGTATTTCTTTTTTTATGACTGAATAATATTTCATCGTGTATATGTAGCATATATTCCTTATCTATCCATCCATTGATGGACACTTAGGTTGGTCCATATCTAGAAGTAGGTTTGTTAGATCACATGGTAGTTCTATTTTTAAATTTATAAGGAGTCTCCTTATTGTTTTCCATAGTAGCTGCACCATTTACATTTTCACCAACAGTATATGCGGGTACCCTTTTCTCCATATCCAGTGGATTCTAGTTTTAATTGATGTCAGGAAAATCCTCCCTGGGAAGGTGGCATGAGAACAGGAATTGGCAAACTTTTTCTGTAAAAGGCCAGCCACACCTTTAAGACTTTGCCTGCCTACTGCTCAACTCAACAACTCTTGTAGTACAAAAGCTTTACATAAAGGAATGAATATGACTTTCCCTACTACTAATTCATAGAAATAAGTAGTAGGCAGTTGGGTCAGAGTTGCAGTTTATTAGTCTTACTTTGCTTTAGAATAAAATTGTGAAAGAGGAGAGGAGACCAGGGACTATGAGAAGAAAATTTTGAGAAGCATTAACCAACATGAAGGTCCTGCAGTGGGTTTACAGTTGACTTAAGAGGATATCATGAGCCAAATGAACAAGCAGTAGGAGAAGAGGTAGGAGAGGTGATAAGGGCCCGTCCTATGGGAGTTTACAGACCAACATCTGCTGAACACATGCTTGTTAAGAATATTCAGAAGCATAATCTGAGTTGATTTTTAAATTAATATTTAAATTTTCTTATATCATTATTCATTTTTGTACAATATTTGATTTCTCTCATCAGGTGTAGTCCCATAATTCTCTCTCATCAGGTGTAGTCCCCATAATTCTCCCATCACTATGGCACCTGTGAGCCATCAGCATAGTCCCTTGTATTCTTCCCACCCTGTTTTGATCTCTCCCCATCCCCTGCTGTATGCCTTAGACCCATGGTTTGCCTGAGAGTTTTGATATGAGCTTATTTTTAAACAATTTGAGTATGAATCTCCTACAGAAAAGAATGCATGATCTGTTTCATAAAGTGAACATTCTTGGATGTCGTCACCCACATCCAGAAACATGATATGACCAGCCCTTCAGAAGCCCTCCTTATGCTTCCCTTTGAGCATTGCTCCAAGAGGGTGGACGCCACCCTGACTTCTGTCCCTGTCGTGTGAACTCCATGTTCCCTTACATAGAAGCCGTTGTGTGGTAAGTACTCTGTTGTTTTCTTGCAACTGGATTTTAGTGTTTATGTTATATATTTTGAGATTCATCCTTTTGCTCCATGTCATTACAGTTCTGTGTTCATTACATTAATTCTTTAATGCTGACTTATGAATGGGAGTCAAGTCTATGACTGGAAATTTCTGTTTTTTCTGCTACTAGTAGACATTTAGATTGTTTCCAGATTGTTTGGTGATTGAAAGGAGCTTAGTTAGTTTTACCTTTAAAAATAAATATGTAAATAAACTATTAAGCATATAGAGCCAACCAAATGTTTATGGGTTTTAGGAGTTTGGGGAAAACAGTTCAAATGTTTGAGAACAAGGCAGACCTGAGATAGTCACAAACTTGTCCAATGTGACATGATTATCTTTCCATGACAGCATGAGGTCAGAGCTGGCTGGGCTGAGTCTGCCCACTGGGCTAGCTATGCAGAGGACTTGTACCCTTTAAGTCATAAAGGGTCAATCCACCATCCGCTTCAACATTGTCCTAGTGGAGGTTTGTCTGTCTGCTTCAGAATGAGACTCTTTTAGATAGATCCTCTGGAGCTTTCACTATCTCTTCCTCAGCCATGATCTGTGGGGTTGTGGGGAATTTTCATGCTTTAAAATTGTCAACCCACAAGGCAGAAAAACTATTCTTTTGAGGCCATAATAATTTCTTCCCATCCTGGGAAGAAAGTTACATATTTAGGCTGCTCAAGGTGGAATCATTCTGGAGAAGGGCAGACTGTGTTTATGAATATTTCTCTTGGAGTGCTCCAGCAGCATCTTGGAGCAGGTAACTTTGATGATTTTGAAAATGACCTTTTGGAAAACATGCTTCTTGGGCTAAAAATGCAGATCAGGTGCACCATGCAGCTGTGGAGTCATGAGTTGGAGATCACTTTATTAGGAAGTTCCTGGAGGCACTCACCTTGTCCTTCACTCTCAGGTCACCTGTCCTGTCACCCAGCTGCCACAGCAGTAGCCCTCCCGCCCATCTGTAAGTCAGCTTCTTAGTAAACCACATGACCCATGCTGCTGATCCAGTGACCTCTGCACATAGCTAATCTTGGAACATGCTTGAGTCACCCACGGGGACTTTCACAGTTTCTGTGTCTCCCTTGAGCATTTCCTGATTCTCCTGGATGGGAAGTCCCTCTTTCTGGGCTCATTCTCAAGAGTCCAAAGAGACAGAGAAGTAGTTAATTTGAGAAAATGAGGAGGCTGGAAAAGCAAGAGAAGGCAACCTTTCAAGTTAGCAATTCTGAGGGGTTTTGTTTGTTTATAGATTTTATTATATTTTATAAGGTTTTCCAATAGTATGAACATTTCTAGACCATTCTTTTATGAATGTCATAAAATACTTCTTTGTGTTGAATTGTTATAGGAGGGGTTGCTTATCTATGTGGGAGAAATTCTCATGACAGGTGTGGTCACCTGGCATAAAGTAGAGGTTTGGAAATTTTTATTGAAAGAATGAATACATAAAAGCATCTTTGAGCTTTCTGTGGTAATTCTGAAATTCCAGTTTATTGGGGTCTCCTGAACCCACCATTGTTCTTTTACTAGCATATTGATTTTAACCACCAAACATCTAGAAAGATTCTTGTCATTTATTCATTCATTCACCATATATCTACTGTGCAAAGTACCATATATCTACTATACAAAGAAGAATTTTGGATACAGCAATAAACTAGAAAATATAAGCTTGTGGAAATTTTATTCTAGTGGAGGTGAGGCTAGTAAGAAGCAAACAGATAACATACATTTGTTATCATACAGTTGTTATCATACAGATAACAACTGGCACAGGTGATGATGAATTCCCTGTGAAAAAAACAAGTTGGGTAAGAGGGGATTTGAGAGTGGAGTAGGAATGGGGTGTGTTCTCTATAGGGTGGTCTGAAAAGACCTCTTTGATGATATTAGAAGAGGCTTGAAGGAGGTGAGGGAGGTTGCTGCATGAATATCTGCAAGAAGAGCATTATAGGAAAAGAGAAGAGGTTCAAAGGTCTTGAAGTTGAAAGTGTGGTGTGTTTGAACAGCATAAGCGAGTGGAATAAGCGTGGGAGAGAGCTGGAGACATCCAGAGAAGTGCTGTTGGGCTAACCCTGAGAGTCTTTCAGGTCACTGAAAGATTTTGGTAGCCACTGGAAAGTTTTGTTAGAGGATAGCATGGTCAGACCTGTATTTTAAAAAATTTTTTTTTATTGATTACACACACACACACAGACACACACACACACATATATATGTATATATAAAATTACATCATTGTCTACCCTCAGAGAGGAAGGAGGATGAAACGGGGGAGGGCACAAAATATTAAAATTGTTCACGGGTGATAAGGTGATGGGAGAACCTCAGGCTAGACCTGTATCTTTTAAGAGGACCACTCTCACCGTGTTGAGATTAGACTCTTGGGAACAGGAGCAAAATCAGGGAGACCTATTGTGAGACTAAGGGTGCTACCTCACAATAGAGATATGCCCTGTGTAGTGAGACTGCTTAGAATGCCCAAGACTGCCATAAAGTCCAGTGATCTAGAACATGCTACTCTATTTTTGTGTGAACTGTAAACTCAGGAGATATATACCAGTCTGGCCTTGGAGAGGGAGCTGGCGAGAGCTCCCTGAAGCCCTAGTTCCCTATCTTCTTTCTCTCTGAGGGCCTTCATGACAAAGTACTACAGAGCACAAACCTCAGCAAAGTTTTATAGCATGTTGATATCAGCAGCATTTGATGCACATGCAGAATTATAGGGAGACCCAGATGTATCTTCCTGCTCACCCCATTGTCACCAGCTGCAAGGCAAACCCCTCCTCTGAGGAAAGGGAAAATTTCATATAGATTAATCACTCAGGGTTCTCAAAGGTCATAGTTGTCTCTTTTTATTTCTTGCTAGAATGAGTTGAGCCTTTCAAATTTTAAGGAAACGAGATAAAATTGACATATAACATTCTATAATTCTAAGGTATACAGTGCACTTATATATTGCAATATGATTTTCACTGTAGCTTTGGCTAAATTTTTATAACATCACGTAATTATTCTTTTTTTGTGGTGTGACCATTTAAGATCTAGAAGCTATTCATCTTCTAGTTGCAAGTTTATCCCTTTGAAATAACATCTTTACAAATTTCCCCATCCCTACTCCTGGTCACCATTCTATTCACTGTTTCTATGAATTCAGTTCTTTATAGATTCCACTTATAAATGAGATTGTAGGTTATTTATTTTTCTCTGTTTGATTCAATTCTCTTAGCATAATGTCTTCAAGCATAATGCCATGCATATTGTTGCAAATGCCATGCATATTGTTGCAAACTTCCTCCTTTCTCATATGTGAATAATTTCCCACTGCTTCTCTCTCTCTCTCTCTCTCTCTCTCTCTCCATCCATCCACCCATTAAAGGACACTTTGTTTTTTGATATCTTCATTATTGTGATTAGCATGGCAAAAAACTTGGGAGCGCAGCTGTCTTTTTGATATCCTATTTCATATCCTTTGGATAAATGCTGACAAGTGGAAATGCAGGGTTATGTGACAATTCTAGTTTTAATTTATAGAGGAAACTCCATACTTTTTTATATAGTGGCTGCACAATTTTGCATCCCCACTAATTGCACCAGAGTTCCCTTTTCCTTTTATCTTCATCAACACTTAAATTCATGATAGCCATTCAAATAGGTGTGAAGTAGAGTTGGACTGTGGTCCATAATTTCAACTAAGTCAGCTGAGGTACTGCTTTCATTAGACTTCTGTGAATGTGGGCTCACCTGGTTCACTTAACTGGTGGAGGTGTGGTCTCTATTGGTTATCTGTTGCTCATAATAAATGACCATGCTCAAGTGTCTTAAAACAACATGCATATATGAGCTCTGTGGTCCAGCAGTCTGGGCTCAGCTGAGTCCTGTGCTCAGGGGATCACAAGCTGTAATCATTTTTGTGGTCTGCACTTTCATTTGGAGGTTCTAGGAAAAGAATCTGTTTCCAAGGTTATTCAGGCTGTAGATCAGAAGTCCCTCTTATGTTTTGGCTGGTAGCTGCTTTTGCCTAGGAGGTCACCCATATTTCTTGTTAAGTGACATTTTAAAGCCAGAAATGGTGCATCGAATCCTCATGCTCTGACACTCTGAATTCCCTTCTGCCTCCACCTGGAGAAAACTGTTTTGAAACAAGGCTCATGTGATGGATCCTACTTTCTAAAAGTGCACTAGGATAACAAGACTATCTCCCCAACTGAAGATCAGCTGTATCATGCAGCATAGCATAAACACAGGAGTGCTCTCTCATCACAGTGATATGTCCTGGGAGTGGACCATTTCTGACATTCTGTCTGTCTAGTTTTCACTCCTAGTATTAGGGTTATTTGAACAAATGCCTTTGCCTTTATGACTGGGGTATCACAGCAGTTACTCCAGTATGCTTTTATTTATAAGTCCTGAATCTCTTCTTTTTATAGAGAGACAGTTGGCATTTCAAAGGCATTCAGTGCCCCCAGAACTGAGCATAATGGTCAGAAATCAGTGTTTAGTGTTTCTGTCTGATTCTAAATGGCAGAGAACCAAGGAAATAATGATCATATTATTGTATGATCATTCAGACTTCTTGTTAAAGCTAAAATGATGAGAAATGAGATGTTCAGGGCATGCTTTGGATTTTGAATCATAAAATGGAAAGTAGCCAGTGATGCTCCTGTGTATGTGTTCACTCACAGATGATGCATGGAATGTATCGTCCTACCTGTACTGGAGCCTCCTGTGATCAGGAACTTGCTGTTATTGGCCCATACTGACTTCCTTTTGACTTTTGCCCAGTGCCCCAATTTATGACCTAAAGTACCCACTTATGCCCATTTTCTCTTATAAAATAGATTGTTCAGATGTGTATAGGCAGATATCAAATTTCAGAGCATTTCTTCTCCTAGACTCAGGCCTTGTCACACTGGCATGCTACCTGGTGCACCTTCAGAAGGAAGGTTCCATCAAGGGTGAGATCTTACTGTTGTATCATCACTATGCCCCAGCCCCAGCACAATTTATTATACATAGACTGGATCCAGTATATATTTATTATGGGATGCAGTTGCCTTTGGAATGTGTTTGCATGTTTTCCCCAACTGACATTACCCAGACTAGTGAGCTGTTTCAGGTCCCTCATTAGAAACGTTTAGTATTTTCTATCTAAAATCCTTTCCAGAACAAGGGACATAAATAGATAAATAAAATAACTTAGGCACTTAGTGAAGTTGCTTCCATAAGTAATAAATATTGGTGCTTGATTTAAATTGTATCTCATTTAGAATTGCAGCAGGAAGGAGAGGTAAATTCATTATGGAGAAAAAAGGATGATATTAAACTTGGAATTGGTTTTCCCTCTCCTCTCTGCTTAGGTGCACGAAGTCACAGATGCATCCCGTAATGTGGGCACTTGCTGCAGGGATTGGTATGAAACCCCACTAATGATGAAAACAAATTCATCCCAAGAACAAATAAGAGATACTACCTTGCTGCTTCTCACATAGCAATTGCCTTATTACCAGGGACAGCATATAAGGCTTTTCACAATGGGTATTTGCTTCAGTATTCTGACATATTAATGCTTGCTTTAGAATGTGTAGATTTACATAATGTTATTATTCACACATTTGTTTCATTTTCTTGCAGAAAAAAATATAGGCAATTCTATCTGTAAGTAATTGCAAGTTATAGCCACTAACTTGGTAGCTGAGCTCTGTAATCTCAGTCCATATAATGCTTCCATGAAAGCATATTTTTACTCTTTGACCAACGTTTTTCTATTTCCCCCAGTCCTCAGTCCCTGGCAACTACCAATCTTGCTGTTTTTATGAGCTTGACTTTTCTAGATTTTACATATAAATATTATACAGTATTACACAGTATTTGTCTTTCTCTGTTTGACATCTCACTTAGCATAATGCCCTCAAGGGTCACCCATGTTCTCACAAGTGGCAGAAAAGAAACAGAGTAGTTGTTAAGAATGTGTTAGAAATGACACAGTTCCGTCTGCTGACACCCCACTGGCCATGGCATGCCCGAAACACCTCCAAGGAGGCTGGGAAAGGGAGAGGAACCCATGGATATTTGGTAAGTAGCAACTATCTTTTCCATACCAAACACTTTGCATTTAAGAAAATCAGAAACTAATTTTCCTTAATATCATTTGGGCACATATGTTCCTAACTTTAAAAAAATATGGCATTAGTTTTATTATTCATAATTTCATCATGGTAATAACTTCCACTGAACATCTTGGCTCATATGTTTTGGGCTGGAGGCCGAAATACAAATGGATAGAGTATAGTACATCATTTCTTTAAGCTCATACTGAACCAGGACATTAGTATGGCATTTTGTAAACCCACTGAGAATTGTTTTATATATTTGCAGTTTTGCAAAATCAGTGTACTTTGGATGCTGATGAAATACATTCTTCACTCATGGTGGCCAGCTACTTTGAAATCACCCCATTTCTCCTAAATCTTTCTTTCCTCAATGTCATTTTCTTTGCCACCAAATGGAACTTGTGTAGATATACTTTCTTTCATTATACCCCAAATTTCCCTAATCATGGGAATCACTAGAGTTTGTCAAAAAGGCATATATTTTGTTTTTAGTGAATCTTATAGGATCTAGAAATATGTATTTTAATATTGTTTGGAAACTTCTTAACTATACTGAAACTGAGTTGGCTTAGGATTGAGAGGTTGGAATCTTGTCAGGTTTAAGAGTAGGATTCTTGTCACTTATGTGAGATTAATGAAAAAAAAACATTAGCTAGCTTCTTGACAAAGTAGTCAAAGAGTTGTATTTTATCTACTTTCCAAACTCCGATATTGCTCTGCCAGTTTCAGATTTTGTCCTCATATCATATCATTTGTTCAGTCATTTGCTCACTATTTTTTTTTAACTATATAACATTCAAATTAGAATCGTTATACTGGGAACCCATGATTTTAGCATGAAAAATGTTGGTGTAGTGTTATGATTATTTTAGTTATCATTTTGGAGCACAAACCATATTGGAACACAGTGTAAAATCATCCTCTGTGTCAGTGTAAGAAGATCTCTTGCCTATGAAATACTGATTGATGAGGCTACTGACTGAATCAACCATGTAGCTTGAAACATGCAAGTTTTTGTGTGTAAATGCAGCCATTTACATTTCACTAATAGTTATCAGTCTCTTTAAGTCAAAGCAGAATATTTCTGGTTACATTAATAAATCCTCAGACCTGATAATAAATGATTATCACAATTGTTTGTGAATTCAATAATTTGTTTGAGCTTATCTATCACTATGTTTGCTTATGGTGGTTACAAGAAATAATGTTTGCAAATTAAGTTTTTATTGTTATTATTTTAATAAATACTAAGTCTGTTCACTGTTATGTTTGCTTCAAAGAGATGTGCACTATATGTATTGTTTGTATACATACATTTCATATCATTAAGTACATACACAAATATGTTCAGATAACACCTTTTCTGTGTTCTGTGAGATGAATTAAAAAGTGTGTATTGTTGACACTGAAAACAAGTGTGTATTGTTGATATTTTTGGCAATTTAAAATAATCTCTAATAATTCTATCTCAAATAATTCTATATTCTTTCAATTTTCTTGTGCTTACTGTCAGTCTAACACCCTTTTTTGACTCCACTTCCTTCTACCTCTGTTATACTTGTTATAAAAAAATTCCTTAAAAGAAATTATCCTACCCCACTCTTTCTTAACCATTTCTAGTCTGGCTCTTGCCCCTTGTCAAGGATACAGTGACTTCTACTCTACTTAATTTAGTAATTAGCTCTCAAACTTCATCTTACCTGTGGACACTGTTGACACTGATGGCTCCTCTATCTTCTGGAAATTTCTTCTTTGGCTTCTAGGACCCTCTTCCCCCCACCTTCATTTCCTCCTGCCTTTGCATCCTTGGCTAATTTTCTTTCATTTTTTCCTCCCTTTTATGCCAGACTGAGATTAAAGACTGTGAAGGAATGACAAAGGTGAATGCAGAGGTATGTTTTGCAGTGTTATTTTATATAAGTAAACAATTAGAAATATTAGACTGGTTAAATAAATCATGAAATGTCCTTATGATGGAATATTGTGCAAGTGGAAAAACATTATTTCAAACAATAATTTTTAAATTTCAAATAATAGTGATGTTGGAGATGTTAATAATTTAAAAAATAAAAGTAAAGTATGCAACTTCATTTATAGATTTGTACAGTTTCACAAAAAATCACACCTATACACAAGTGCACACATATACATACATACATATATATCATACACACAGACAAAACAGTTATAACTACGTCACTTTTAACAGATGTTAACTAATAAAAATTTTAATGTACATTGTTACTACTATATAGAAAATAATTTTTGAAAAAGCAAGCAGAACTTGTGAAGACCTGAGAAAGACCTGCCTCCTTAGGCTTGATTTCCAGGAAAGCATATGGGGGGAAGGGCCAGTGAAGACACACCCCACATCTTCAGGAGCTATGTTTTTGGGTGTTAGCTTTTTAATTTTTTATTATTTTTTTCTGAGAAAATTGATTTTCAAAAATAAATTACTATCAAGTGTTTTATCAGTAGATAGAAGTAGAACTTTTTGTTTAACTCAGCTATTAGTTTTAGGTTCCAGTGGAAAGAGGTTTTAATCACAGCATTAAATCACAGCAATGTGGCATTGTTAATTAATGTAAGACTTAATTATCCTTGTGTAACCAGGAGAATGACAGAAGTCTTGACTTACTCTTAGTGTGTATGAAATTTTTTCTGGAGGATGTGAAGCATATTCATTTTTAAACTATGTATTTAACAAATACACAAAGAATAGATAATTCCAAGCATCAAAAAGCAAAATGCTGGTCGAGGAACAGCACGGTAACAAATATATTAAAAAGCATAATCTTATAGGCAGGCCTCCATGAACATGTGTCTCTTCCCATTTCTTCTGTTCCCCTCCCCATCATCACCTGCCATCTTGATTGTGGTGTTACAGATTCAAATAAATTCATTCTGAGGAGTATAACTTCCCAGGCAACTATATCCAGTTCAGTAGATTAGAGCTCAAAATACCACTTCCTGACAGAGTGTAACGTAATCACTTTCCTCCACTGGTCAGGGTCAGAAGGCCTCAAAAGTGGTTTTTTTGGCTGACCTTCCTTTTTCCATTGTGCTGACCCCACAAGGATTTGTGTGAATGACAAGGGTAGACAAAAGTGTTTGGAGCTGCTGATGGGGCAGAATCTTGCACACAGTGACCCTGATTGGAATGGCCTGTTGATGTCCCTGCCCAATGTGACTTCTCTGACCCAGATGCACAGGTTCACTGGCTGGTGTGTCCCAAGGATTTCTTTCTCAGGCGGGGTCTCAGTGCTGGAGGAGGCTTATTGGCCTGTGCTCCTGGCAGAGAACAGTTGAGTAGGAGAATTCAGGAAAGTCAGCCAGCATCATCTTCATATTAGCTCCAGTCACTTCTATGATCTTGGCTTGATTAGAGCTCAATGTGTTAAAGCACTTCTTTACTCTTACTCATGGTAGAGCAGTGAACCAATTACTGTTTTCGTCCATCTCAAGTTCCTGTGTTCAAATATAATTGGGCTTGCTAAGGGGCTACAAATTAGGTGCAACTGTATTTCCCCCAAATTTCTTGCTATTACATTAAAAAAGGGATTTCATTGGACATGCAGTAAATAACTTTCTTTACTTAAGAAAACTGGCAGAATGCACCAAGCCTTCAGTATGGTAATGTGTATTATAATTTATTTTCATAAATGTAATGTCTGTGCTGTGATTATCAAAGTTAGTTGACATAAAATTAAACATTTTATTTAACATGTTTTAATTGAAATGACACTGGATTATAATACTGCATAGATTTTTAGTTGTACAGCATTAGAATTCAACTTTGTACATGCTACATTAGGATCCCGACCAAAAGTTTAGTTTCTGTCCACCACCATGGAGTTTACTCCCTTTACCTGACTTTGCTGCTTTCCCTACCCTCCTCCCCCTCTGGTGATCACCATTTCATCCTCATAATTTAAGAGTTAAAAAAAAGTTTCAGGTACACAACTTTATATTTCAACGTCTTACATTATGAGCACCCTGAAAGTATCCTTTCCATCTACCACCACAAAATTGACTCCTTTTAGCCTATTTTACCTGCCCCCAATCTCCTTTCATTTATGGTCATTTATGGCCATTCTGTGTCAAAATCTAATATTTGATTTCATTTTATTTTGTTTATACATTTGCTTTATTTTTCACTTAAGTAAAATTATATGATATGTTTGATTTTCTCTTTCTCATTTATTTCACTAAGCATAATCCCCTCAAGGCTCACCCATGTTGTAAAAAATGAAAAAGCTTCATGTGAAAAAAAAAAAAAGCTGAATAGTATTCCATTTGTCATGGAATATTATGAAGTACATTGTGAGATGATAGATCCAGGATACACTGTGGGATCCTGCTTGAAGATAATATTTGATGCTCTCTGAATTTGTTTGTTAGGGCTTTCTGAATGATTACTAGTGGCTAAAGGCAAGGAACAGTGTGTGTGTGTGTGTGTGTGAAAGGTGGGCAGAGGAAGAGGTCTTTCACAAACTGATTAACCATTCTATCAGTCTTTCAAATTACAGAAATGTAATTAAAGGCTTCACCCTCCCCCCAGTTTTGTTTTTCTAGGATCAGCATTACCTAAACTCTCCAAATCTGTGTGTGTGCGTGTGTGAGTTAGATTAAAAGAAGTTGATTCCATTGTAGAATGTGGAAAGGAAGTTAGAAAAATGTTTGTTTTTCCATTCAACCTTTCCCAGGAGTGTCCCTCTTTGCACAGACTGCTGCTAATGGCTTAGTGCTCTTGACAGATTTGCAGTTGTCTCTGCTTCTGGGATGAGCAGACAGCAGGGAAGATCCTTTCTTGTCTGTGGGGGAGGGTATGATGAGCAGGTAAAGAAAAAGGAAATAAAAAGGGACTGGGTATTAATATATTTTAAAGAGAGGTGAATTAAAGAGAAGTAAGGCAGGAAACGCAAACCATATTTGTTGGGATTGAAACAAAGGCTGGCTCCTTCCATATCTTTGCAATTTTAGTGACATGGCCCCCGAGGGCATCTGGCTGTGGGGGTGGATTTAAGTCATGAGGCCCTGTTTCTCTGTGTTTATTGAGATTTTGATTAGCAAATTATCTACTCAGAAACAAGCAACTATCTTGTTAAAGTAGCATTTATTAAAAAAAAATTAGTAGCATTATTTTAAAGAGCAGTAATTAAAACTCATTTTTGCTCAGCTATTTGAAATTGGATAGAAAATAATAGTTTTAAAAGTGGTGCACTCTACATGGCTGTATATAACATAACTACGCCAAGTCTGAGACAAAAGGAAATAGTGTCTTTGATGGGTAACAAGACAGTTCAGGTGGTTTTACTGAGTTTCACCATGAGCTTCTATTACTTTAAATGCCCATTTCTCAAGTGGCCCTAGAATATGGTGCCAAGGCTCCACAGTTCAGTAAATGGAAGATTGTTCTTTCCTTCTGCTTCACCTAACATGGGAACCTGTGAAATTCTACCTTGGATCATGGGAGGTCCACTTAAAGGTCTATGGAGATGACTGAGACCTGAGCAGAATTTCCTTTTGTCATTTCAGAAATATATGTAGTATCACTGGGCTCTGCTTCCCTGAGGGGGAATAGGAGTCATTCTGGTGGGTTTGACAGTCTACTCAGTTTCCTCAGTTTTTTGTAGCCTACTTCTTTTCTTTTTTTATTAATTTATTTACATATATTTCACATCTTTGTATTCCCTGGGACTCACCCACAACTTCCCCTCCCTGGCTACTCCCACCTCAGTTGTGTATTTTAGTTTGGTTGTTAGCTTACTTTGATTTTTCCTCCTGGGTTTTTGTTTGTTTTCCTATATCCCATATGTTAGTGAAATCTTTTGGTTTCTGTTTTTTTTCTTTCTGACATGTTTCTGCTAATATTATTTCTTTTAGGTACATCCTAGGTTACTTCAAATTCATCAAATTTGTCATTTTTAATTGTTGAGTAATATTCCATTGTGTATATATACCACACCTTTCTCATCTATTCATCTGTTTTGGGACATTTGGGTTGTTTCCATGTCCTTGCAGTTATAAATAGTGCTGCAATAAACATCCGAGTACAGGTGTCCCTTTGTATAAACATTGAGGTCTCCTTTGGGTAGATTCCCAGCAGAGCGATTGCTGGGTCAAACGGTAGTTCCATTTTCATTAGTTTGAAGGTCCTCCATACAGCTTTCCATAGTGGCTGGACCAGTTTACATTCCCACCAGCAGTGTAAGAGTGTTCCTTTCTCTCCATATCTCTGCCAGCACTTAGTGTTGCTTGCTTTTTTTGATGTGGGCCATTCTTATCTCATTGTGGTTTTTATTTGCATACTTATTTTCTCTATAGTGATTTCTTTATTATGAAACAGGGACCATGTCTAAAGTGATTTCCCATTCAATTCTCAGTTCTTTAATTAATGTCAAACATTTAACAGGGATAATGTTAATGGCCCAGTGTTAGATTTGGGGAATAGGAAGAGATTTGTCAATGACACTTGTCTTGTCCTTAAAAACATTACCACTGAGTTGGATGAATTAGATTAGCTAGAGAGATTTTTATGGATAAAGTGATTTGAGTGTAGAATGCATTGGGATTTAAATATCAGGAAAGCTGGAGTATTGCATCTTTAAAATTTTTTAAAGTAAAGGTCTCATTATCACAATAGAAGATCAATGGCTTCATTACACATTGATCCCATGTGTTCTAATCCATAGTTTCAAGCAGTTGAATATTTTCTTTCACTGTTGCTCAGTAGGCATCATGACTAAATTTGCATTTAGGGATGACTAAATTAAACTTTGTGAAGTTAATATTAACTCAGAACTAAATGCAGAGATGTTTCAAAGAGGCTCCAAACAAGGTACTTTTTTTTTCTCTCCTTCCTTTCTATGTATTAGGTCTGTCCCCTCTGCAACTGAGTTGAACATATTACTGAGATGCTTGTGTATTCCCAATGCTGATTAGTTGTCACTATAGTTGAATTGTGGAAAATTCAGTGACTAAGTGTACTTTTAAAAGGTGGCTGGAGGATAAAGAAGGTGCATGGGTGACAAGGTGATGGTAGAGTATAGGGATAAGCAAAGATGTGATATTTATATTCATGTTTGTGTATATATATATACAATAAAAAAAGAATAATTAAAAAAGGAAAAGAAAAAAACAGCAGAGCACTCTATATTTAGGGGTAGTCATATGTGAGACTAGTGGTGCTATTAGATAAAAATATAGAATTGTTTGGGGTCTGTTTCTTTTCTGGCTATAACTAAAAAATTGATGAATCATCCATTTCTGTTGTTCTTGATTGGAACTTGACCAAAAACTTCTTTCGAGTTAGACTTACATGGTTTTGATGGGAAGTTAACCAGGTGAAGATATCTGGTGAAGATATTTTGATGAGTTTTTTCATTTGGGAGGGGGTACTAAGTCTATACTTTCTTCCCAGTCTGCAATCCTATTCAAAACCCCTCTGATGGGTTTGTCAGCCCTGGGAAGTTTCTTTACTTCCCTGAGGTACTTAATTATCCTCTCCTCTGTGCTAGTTCATATTTTCACTTTATGCTTTCCAGAGTAATATTTGGTTAAATCCCTCGCTCCACCACTCGACTCCTCAAGGACTCTATTCATACATTTATTTTCCTAGTCTGCAGACCAAGGCTGTCATGTAGAATGCTCTGTCAATATTTGTTGCATTGAATTCTGTTATTGAGTGCCTACCCTCTAACAGCTCCAACAGTGTCCTGGAAATTTGTTATTACATCCCATCTATGTCCTCTGGTTTCTGAGATGAGAAAGCAATGCTTTCAATTTCAACTCAGTTCAATTTCCAGCAAGTAGAAAGAAATAAAATACTACCTGTACTTAACTCTTAGTCCATCAGGACTTTCTTTTGGGAAAGGGTAATGAGAGAGGTAGTGAGGTCTTGGTTTTTAGGATCGAGAAGGATTAGAAATACTTTTGACAAATTTCCTTGATTTGTGACTAACAGTGGTTTTTCAGTGACTTTTCATGATCCTTTGCTAATGGTATTTCCCCCATAGGATTTGTGGCATATGTTTTACTTCCTGGTGATGATAGCTTGGATGACACCATTAATATTCTCTTCCTTGCTCTGCTGATAACAAACAGCATATTAAAGAGATGAATGATAGTGAGATGACAAATAGAGATATTTGTGAGCAGTGTTGCAAGGACCCCTGCTTCCCAGAGGCTGAGACATAGCGTGCTTGTGGTGACTTTGGGGAGAGAATTCATCTCTGGTATTATCTTGATTCAATATGTTAATTCAAGATGCAAGAATTTACTTTGCATTTTTTTTGGTATATGTTTTAAAACTCATAGAACTGAATACTCAGTAATTACTAACAAAAGACTTAGTGTAATATATGTGTAAGTGTGTGGGTGTGTGAATTGAAGCATTAACAAATGTTCTTTTAAGTAAAGTCCCAAATAACCCCATTATGTCATAGGATGTCATTGCTTAGGTATAGAGTCATGGACTAGTGGAATAAAGTGGTCTTATCTGTGTGTGTACATACGTTGACAAGGTGAAAAGGGGAAGGGTTTGGGCGACTGAATGGCAGGTACTCAGGAATGCCATTTTTGGGTTCTGCTTGCTGGTCAGTAAATGTCACTTTTAAGAGGCTGTGTAGGTCCTGGTCAAATCTTTAGGTTATTGTAGAGTGTGTCCTGGAGCAAATACTTGGGGTGGTCAACCTTGGTGGTCTCTAAGTAGCATTTCTTGGGTCTGTTGGCCTCAAATTTCAAATGTGTGCTTCTGGGTCAAATGAATGGATAGATGATATATTACTCACTACTTATATAGATATGTGCTTATACACACATGAAGGGATTACTTATTGTAGGATTATACGTTAACAATTCAATGTGAATATATTATATGTTATTATGTTAATTGTACATATATTATGTTATATATTTTATATAATTATATATGTTATATAATTATATTATATATAAGTATGTTATTATACATATAATATATATAACATATAACATAATGTTATATGTTGTACACATTAATATATTAAAGTCTAGTAAAAAGACTTCCCCCCCTCATATACTTTTTGAATGTGTTCAAAAATGATTGCCTTCTAAGAGAATTTGAAGTCTCTTGGTATATTCATCTCCTTTTAAAAAACAATATGGAGTGTGTATGTGGTGTGATCAAAGGTTTCTTTAAGTGCCTAAATGGGAATTGGAATTTAAGGTTTTTGACTAGTCTAATGTTTTTTATGCTATTTCAAACTGGTGGCTTCTTTGCTCTTCTATACTTATCCTGATTCATGTCTGGGTGGTGGGAATCCCAAATACAACTCAGTGATTCAAGATGGTATTTATTTGTTCCTGAAGTAGGGGGTCAGTTCATGTTGTATTGTACTCAAGGATTTCCAGCTTTCAGTATGAGACATGACATAACTCTTCTTCAGGGTTTAATGACCTGCAGAGTTTAAATACTTCTAGATTATTTTTCCTGCTTTTAATGAAACTGGTAATGTGATTAAGTGCTCTGCAGCAGTAAAGAACAAGGTACTGTTTACAGATCTCCCATCTCCTAAAGACAAAACAGGAACTGGCAAATTAGTTATGGGCTTGTTCAATTGTTTATGAATTACCCTTCAGTCTAATGAGATGAATGTTAGTCTTGAAGGCAAACCAGATTTCCACATCAGATTCCTGAAGGACTTTTTAACCTCAGTAATATAAACAAGAAGTACTTGCAGCTTTATATCCCAGGGAACATAAATCAGGTTTCTTGTCTCTTTGTAATTTTTGACACTCTCTCTGTGTAGAAAGAATTCTGATTTAGGTTCATCTGTTGGGTGTCATCCTGAAGTGGATTTATTAGTAAATGCTCTGCAAAGTTTGTTTCTCTAACTCAGGCCCTTAGGGACAGAATAACAAACCTCCAGTGCTCTTAGAAACTCATTCTTCATATGTGTTTATCTTGTATGCACAGCAGTGAACTTTATTTTCTACATTTATTTTTGGTGGGAGAGTATCATACTATCTTTAGACCACCAACCTACTCTGTTTCTACTGCCTTGATTTTTTTACAATGTGGATAATATTTCCCCATCCTGAATCATTTCGTTTTATGAAAGCCTTTTGAAAACTGGTGACATATTTGTAAGTCCTCATGTCTAAATATGATTTATAATCTAGTTTCCCATGATTGATTGGGAGGACTTTATGACTTGGAGTAGTTCTAGTACGTATATTGTATTTTATATTGGCAAGACTGTTATTTAGAAATGTGCTCAAATCTGTTCCCACACTCCCAAAAGATCCTTTCCCATCCCATTTTCTGGAAACAGACAATGAACACTTTCCATCCTTTTGGTAAAGGATAGTGGGGGAAACTTTTGCACTGATCATTAAGAAGGTCTTAAAACACATTCATTTCAGGAATAGACACCAATCCATGAGCTCTGAAATTTTCATCAGATGAAATATTCCCATCTGTGAGTAAATTTTCTCTAATTAAAAACAGAATATTACTCATCAATTAAAAATGACAAATTTGGCAAATTCATGATAACATGGATGTACCTAGAAGAAATCATATTAGCAGAAACAATTCAGAAAGAAAAAGACAGAAACCAAATGGTTTTACTAATATATGGGACATAGGAAAAACAAGCATTCTTTTCCCATATCCTCACCAACACTTGGTATCTTTTGTCTTTTTGGTAGTAGCCATCCTTACAGAGTATTTCTTGGTGTATACCAATCTTCTCTTATTATAATATTAAATAAGTTTACATGTCCTTCCTTTATGACTAGCTTGTAATCCCACATTTTAAGGCACTCAAATGTTTTCATTCCCTAAACACAGTAGAACCTACTATAGTGACCTATATGTATTTTTTATAAGTGATAAAAAATTGTATTCAGTGAAAATATGAGTGATGTTTTTGGAACATCCTACTTGCTCTTTCTTAGGCATTATAAATAATAAGCACTTTCTGAATGCTACTGACCATATTACAATTTACTTTACCAAATGATGTCTTTTAAAAAAGAAGACTCTTTGCCCATTATTATTTTATGAGTTACACACATTAGTAAAGGAAGATGGCCTGGTGAAGTACAAATGATTTGCTGTGGTCTCTTATGTGGACTTTATGTCTGATTGGTTGGTTTGTCCTCCCCCTTCCTTCCTTCCAACACAAAAACAAAATAAACAGCATTTCCCAAGTGCATTCTATAAGCAGGGGGTTGAGTCTCTGAAAAAGTGTTCTGTAGTTTAATACATTTGGGAAATGCTACAATCCCCTTATTGGTTATCACAGTGTCCATTAGCATGTAAAAAGCTCAGAGAAACCTTGTGGGAAGAAAACATTTTTGTTTTTGGTTTAGCCGTCAGATTTCCCTTATAAGACAGGGATGCCATTTTTCCAGATGGCTTTGGCACACACATTCGTATGATATTACTAAATTGAATATCTTGGGAATTTTGAACAAACTGATGCTTTATATATGGAATTTGGGTTTAAATAAATGAATATACTTAATAAATAAGTGTTTGATGTCTTTCCAAAGTCATTATCCCCATGCCATTTTTTAAAATATAAATATTTATGCTGATATGTTGGTTTTCCTTTAATGGTGTTTTTGTATATTTGGTTTCTCTGTAAGGGTAGCTGTCTAAGCAATCATCATTTTGAAAAACTGGAAGCAGGATTTCTCTTAGAAAGTGAACTTTCTTATCAGCGCACCTTTGATTTTTGTTTTTTCTTAAAATACCTCTAGTACTCGGAAATGAATTAATCATAGTCTTTAGTTTCTAACACACTCATATCACTGTTTCATGTAAGTGCTCTCCCTATTTATTTGTATGTAAGTTTGTCAATAATAATAATAATAATAATAATAATAATGTAATAACCATTGATAAACTGGAGACATGAGCACTGTGACATCTTATGTGCCTTCCCTAGTAGCTTTTCTCTCAGGCTTCTAGATATACCTAAGTCTCTCCACTCAGCCCCCTTCAGGGAACCGTCTTTCTAACCTAATTGGTCCCTTTTCTAAACCAGCTATTTCCAAGATTTGACTGGTGCTGGGGGGAAGCTTGAACCTAGTTGGTATCATTTTAAAAATACCTTGGAATTGACAACCCTGAAACCTGAGTCTTGTGTTGGAGGTGAGTTCTGCTGTATCTGAATGGCAAAGGCCGGCTTCAAAACCTGACCTGGGTGTCTTTAAAACTGTCACTGTTTTCCTTTTCCTTTAAATCTATACCTGGATCGCAGGGTCAGCCATCCAACCTGGCTGCAGTGGCCTGGCCTGGCTGGTGCCTCTTTGATGGATGCTTGGTGCCTTTGGAGAACAGGGAGCCACGAGGGCTGCTCTCACAGTACTGTGTATCAGAATTTCCTTTCTCTTAGGAATCAAGTTAGCAGAATTAAGTCAAAAGTCAGAAAGAAAAAGACAGAAACCAAATGGTCTACCCTATAAGTGAGATATAAAGAAAACAAAAGGGCAAGAAAAAGTCAAAATAAGTTAACAGTGGAACTGGGGCAAGCAATTAGGAAAGGGTAGGGGGAGAGGAAGAAGGAGATCAGGGAAGGGACAAGCACAAAAGATCAAGATGATGGTTCACGGTGATATGGTGGAGGGAGAACCAGGAGAATACAATGATGTTAAAAAAAAAATATATATATATATATATATATACACACACACACATATATATATAAATATGTAAACAACAAAGTGATTAATAAAAAACAGAATTTCCTTCCTCTTAAAGACTGAATAGTGTTCTGTCATATAGATATACTACATTTCATCCATTTATCTCTTGGCTTGTTTTTACCTTGGGTTTATTATGAATAATGCTGCTGTAAATATGAATATACAAATATCTGCCTTAATCCCTGCTTTCGATTCTTTTGGGTATGTACCCAAAAGTGCAATTGCTGGATCATATGGTAATTCTTTATTTAATTAGGTTTAGGACCCATCATGCTCTTTCAAACAGTAGCTGTAGTGTTTAGCATCCTCATCAGCAACTTACAAGAGTTCCCATTTCCCTCTATATCCTTGTCAGTGCTTGTCTTCTGCTTTATAAAATTAATTTTTAAAATACCAATCATCCTTTACAATGCATGTAAAGTGATATTTCATAATAATTTTGATTTGCATTTTCTCAGTAATTGGTGATGTCGAACTTCATTTCATGTGCTTTAGGACTTTTGAAAATCTTGTAGAAATTATGGACTTTCTGTACAGAGGTATATGACTGGGCTAACCTCTCACATTTTGTATAACAATGGAGGGAAGATACCATAGACTTACTTTCTGGTAAGTGAGTTTGTCAGACTTCTTCCCTTACTAGCCAATGTATCCAGCACTTGGGATATTGTATCTTCCCTATGACTGTATGGTCCTGCACTTGTGTAAATGTGCAACCTGGACCTAGGAGAGAGGGGACAATGGGGTACAGAAGCACCAGATGAGAGAGCATGAGAGAGAGAGAGAGGTGGGAAGATATCTGGGGGCTGGATGGCTCCCTTTCCTCCCAGCCCCCCCCCCCAGCCCTGGCCCTGCCTGGTATGCTGTGTAACTGCTAAAACCAATAAAGAATCTATGCAGATTGGCGAACTGATGCTTGCTCCTACAATTGGTGATGAGGATGGGATGGAACCCCAACATCCACCTTCAGAATCTTCTTAGTGGGTCCCTGCTATGGTTATGTAACTCTCTCTAAGCTATTTCTGAAAAGAGCATAGACTGCATAGTTTGGAAGTTTTGTTAGATTGAGAATTTTCAATTGAAATATGAGTCTTTGGATGCAGGAAATTTCATTTGTCAGAATGTAGTTTTTGAGGTGAGGGAAGAGAAAGCAGAGAATCCAATTTTGAGAAAGTTAAGACAGTTTTTCAGGCAAAGAAAATAGGTCTAAACATTACAACAGAACCGGCACAGATATTTTTTGGAGGATCTCATGGGGGATGGGATCTGATGGCTCTTCTGAGAATGGGAGCTCAAATTACAGTGGAAAGGATGAGAAATATGTGAATTCCTTTAAAGAAAAAAGGTTCTAGGTTTGGAATCTCTAAACTGGGTGGGGGAAGTGTGGAAGTTCAGGTGGGTAGCATTAAGGAAGACAGAAGAGATGGGACTGGCAAGGCAGCTGAAGATTCAAGGCCAAGGAGCTAATAACTGAGTCATAGATGGTATCTGAAAGTACTGGGAAAGGGCAGAATACTTTCAGCATCAATCAAATGGTTCTCATGTATGAGACAATCATCAGCTGTAGGACCTTGGCATGAAAGGTCTTGATAATTGGGAGCAGAACAATCATTGAGGAACTTGGCAACAAAGCCTTCATGTTCTAGGGCTGGGGTCAGAATATGAGCAAGATCTCAGAGCAAAAGCCAGCTGACTCAGGGGTGAGCTGTCTTTCACTAAGGCTCAGCAAAAGCCCTGACTTGAAAGGCTGGGTCACAGTCTGGGTATCCTTGGTTAAAAGGGTCCAACTGGAGAGATTGGAATTATCCAGAGCTGTGTTTCTCAGCCTTGAGTGCACATTAGAGCCACCTGGGAAGCTTTACCAGTCCCTGTGGCCCAACTATGCTCTGGACTCATTAACTCAGAATCACTGGTTGGGGTTGCTGGGACCCAGGCATCAGTATTGTCTGAAACTCCCAGTGTCACTAATGTCAGATGTCAAAGTAAGAATCTGATTTAAGGACTTAGTTACCAAAAATGCTTCACAGAGCCAGTATTTCTCAAACATTTATGTGCATACAAATCACCCATGGCTTGTGATACAGTAAACCTGGGGTGGAATCTGAGAATTTGCATTTGTGACAAGTGCTTGTGAGGTTGATGCCACTGGGCTACACTTTGAGTGGTAGGATTGGATTCGAGTTCATGAGTATTGAGCGGATTTTGCTTGTTCTTTTAATCATCACATTTGTCCAAAGACCCTTATCTGCAAGACTTTGCTAATTTGGTTCATGAGAAGTGGTAACGAAGAAGATAGTCCCTTCCCCCCAAGGATCATAAAATCTAGAAGAAAAGGCAATTAAGCCCATCATTTCATAAATACTTTCAAGTGCAGTTGTGATTAGGACCCCAGAGGAGAAGTTCAGGTTGCTAAGAAACACGTGATAGTCTCTTCTAGTTAGCGTGACATGAATGTGACTCACAATGTAAAAATGCCCCCATAGAGTTGTGGTGTAGGAAAGCTCACTGCTCTGTTGCGAACCTACAGACGTCTTCCTGTGACTTCCTGAAGCACTGGCTGCATTTGGAATATTGACACTCTGCTGTGCATTTTCCTTTGGTAGCCTGTAGGGTAAGAAGTTGGTTAGGCTTTTTCCTTCATTAGCCTGTATAACCGGCACCTGTGGTATTGTGTTTTTCCTGTGATTGTGCTACCCCATGAATGTGCGCATGTGTAAGTGTGCATACCTGAGCCTGGGAGAGAGGCGATAAAGGAGCGTGAGCACTAGATAGCAGCACAACCCAGGGAAAGACTTGTGAAGATTCCTGGGGGGCTTGCGTGCCTCTCAGACTCCCCCTCCCCCACAGCCCTGGCCCTGACCTGCCTGGCTTTGCCTGATGTGTCTGTGTAACTGCTAGAACCAATAAAGAACCTACGCAGAATGATGAAACCTGCTGTTTGCCCCTACAATTGGTGACGAGGATGGTTACACTACAGAGCTTCAGCAGCCCCTTGACTTCCTTCCTCGATCTCTGCATTTTGTTCACTTCCAAGCTCTAGGTTCAGGTTTCTAACTTTTGATTGATAAACATTTCTTACTGTGTCTAGGAGACACAACTAATCCCAACATTCTGGGCCAAACTTATCACCCTCTTTGCTAAATCATCTCTTCAATATTTCTGTCTCCATTTTTATAGCTTATTAGGCAAAACGCAAAGATATAGCACACTTTTGTAATAGTATCTGAAGCAGGTGTGTATGTTCACGTCATTCAAAGGTGACCTTAATGTAACAAATTGCCTGCTTGGAGTATGCTGTTTAAATAAGTGAGTATTGGGGGGAAGCTGGAAGAAAACTGATAATCATTTAGACTGTGTTTTTGCTACATATTTTATGAACCTTAACTCTTTCAATTCTCTTAGAACTTTTCTAGGAAATTAATATTGTCTTACATAGATGGGGCAATTGAGACTTGGAAGGTATGCAGATGATAATGACATGTGAACCTAATTTTCCCCATCTTCAAAGACCACCATTTTCCTAGACTTTGCACTTTGTACACTGCAAAAAACTCTCTAAATGGTTGTTATTGTGAATCTATTAAAAATAAATTTATATCAAATATGAATGCTTTCCATTAAATTTATACAATTGTGTTATAAAATCAGATTTTATTTTTAAATTAAATTTTTTTTAATTGAAGAAACTTTGGTTTTGTTTTAGGGGTATAGGTTCCCACCACACCTACCACCAAATTACCATAACCTCCACCAAAGTCCACTGGGCCCTATCCCGCTTACTCACCACTTTCCCCTTCTGGTAGTTTCAAATTCTATAGTCAGACTTCAAGGACTTATTTTTTGGTTTAAGGTCTGTTCTGTTGCTTTGTGTTCCATATATGAGTAAAATTTGGTATTTGTCTTTCTCCTTCTGACTTATTTGCTTGGCATAATCCTCTCCAGTTCCATCCAAGTTGCCACATATGGTAAGATTTTTTTTTTCTTGTTTTATAGCTGTGTATTATTTCATTGTGTATCTAGATTACAACTTCTTTATTCACTCACCTGTCATTGGATACTTAGGTTGTTTCCATAAATAGTGCTGCAGTGAATATAGTTGTGCATATATCCCTTTGTTTTAGTATTCTGTGGCTAGATACTGAGGAGTAGAATTGCTGCTTCAGATGATTGATCTATTTTTGAGAATATCTGCATAGACTCTCTAATTTTGAGAACCCCCCATATTGCTTTCCATCAGGATTGAACCAGTCTACATTCCTACCAACAATGTACAGGGGTTGCTTTTCTCTACCTTCTCTCCAATTCTTGTTGTTTCAGGTCCCTTTGAAATGAGTTATTCTTAGAGATATGTGAAATGATATCTCATTATGGTTTTGATTTACATTTTCCTGATGTAAGCTATGATGAGTCTTTTTTCATGTGCTTGTTGTCCATCTGTATGTCTTCTTTGGAGAAGTGTCTCTTGTCTTTTGGAGAAGTGTCAAATTTTGATTGAGTTACTTGTTTTTTGTTGTTAAGTTATATATGTTCTTTATAGATCTTGGATAGTACTCCTTGTCAGATGTGTGATATGAAGCTATTTTCTCCCATATGATAGGGTATCTTTTCATTTTGCTAATAGTTTTTTTTTGCTATGCAGTAGCTTTTTAGTTTGGTGGAGTCCCAGTTGCTTTTTTTCATTTTTATGAAATAAAACTTTTTTTTCATTTTTATGAAATAAAAATTTTTATTTTTATTTTCATTTTTATTTCTCTTGCTGTTGGAGTTCAGTGACTGACTGTTGGAGTTCATGTGAAACCAAGGCCATGAAGTGTTTTGTTCATGTTTTATTCTATATTTTATGATTTCAGGTTTTATATCCAAGCCTGTAATACCCTTTACTTTTTGTGTATGATGTGATATAGTGGTCTGGTTTCATTCTTTTGCAAGTGGCTGTTCTATTTTCTCAACACCATCTATTGAAGATATTCTCTTTTGTTCATTATATACTTGTTGGCCCCTTTGTCATAAATTAGTTGTGTTTATAGGTGAGGGTGTATTTCTGGGGCCTCAAATCTATTCCAGTGATCTGTGTCTAATTTAATTTTAAACAATCTGTGTCTAATTTAATTTTAAACAACTGAGTCTGGCATGCACCATGTTCTTAATAAATATTTGTTATCTTCCATTTGTTTAGTTATCTCTAATTGGTTACTTTGTATTTTTATTTTCCCTTTCCATTTGGAAATTTAGTTTGAACCATCATCCTCCAGATCACTAATTTACTTTTCAGTTTGGTTTATTATGCTATAAACCCTTGGTTTTTTGGTATATTTTAGTTCTAGAAATTTCCATCTCACTCTTTCTTAAAGATGTTTAGATTTCAGTTCTTCAGTGAAATTCTCTTCTTGCATATTTAAAAACATTCCATTATTTTAAAACCATCATCTAATAACCTCAGTATTTGGATCATCCACTAGACTGTATACTTGTCTATTTTTTTTCCCTTCTTGGTCCTGATTTTTGGTATACTTTGGAATTTGTAATTAATATAGGGAATTATAAATGAAAAGTCATGTAGACTCTTTTTGATAAATTCTTCCACAGTGAATTTTTCCTTTAACACCTGGTGGACTGTTAGGGAGGCAGAGTTTTAGAGCAGAAGCAAACCATCTTAATTCAATCTCCCTTACCCAGAAGAGCAATACCAGTAGAACACCTGGAGTGTAGATCAAGATCCTACTCCCCCCCCCCAGCCTCCCGCCCACTTTGGTGGGGCCTCAGTGCCAATTGTCTCCTTATTAGTGGTGATAACTGAATGATCTATCATTCCTCTGGCAGCTTGATTTTATGCTCTGCTTCTTTCCTCTCTGCCTGTGAAATGCACAGATCAGCAAAGGTCTAGGTGGAGAGAGTAGGGAGAGAGTTTTGAGAGTTTCTGTGCTAGTTTACTGAGAACTTTACCTCTCTGGTTCTGGTTGTCTAGTTGTCTTTCAACTTTAAGATACCATCAGAGAATTTGGTTTTTGAATTTTATTCATTTTCCCTATACGCTTACCTGCCATTGCTAGAAGGTGATATCTAGCTTTTTACTTTTTTAAAAAGCTTTGAAATGAAATAATAGGACTGGGTTTTCGATTAATCAGATTGTGCCAGACACAGATGCCTTTCAGATGAGAGGTGAGGCATCCCTCCCTGCATGGCTGGTCAGTCTGTTACCAGCTCATCTCATAGGAGTCTGGCTTTTGCTTTGTGTTTTAAGGGGTCTTGGAAAAGGGTGACCCGAATAACACCTACTTCATTGAATGTAGAATAGTAGCTTTATTTGGTAGGGAACAAATTAAATAAACAATAGAGACAAAGGTAATTTAGAAGAGTCAGATCCCTAGTTTGGTTTCCCAGACAGTTACAAAGGGCAGTAATTCTTTCCACACAGTGATTTCTGGTGGCCTCACAGTGCTGATATTGTTACTGCCCTTTGTACTTTCATAGATTGGCAATTTTGCAGGGTATGGTAATGAGTTTTGAACTGGTTTCTTTTTCATTTTTACTGTGTAGGGAGATGTCTTAGTACAGCAGATATTGCTCAATCTTTAGAATCAAAAATATCATGTTCTCATCCTTATTCTCTTGCTCGTTAGCTTTGAGACCTTAGTTAGGTTACATAACTCCTCTAGAACTTAATATCCTTATTTGCAAAAAGGGACAAAATAGCACCAAATTTATAGTTATTTTGAAGATTAAATTATAGATAAGCTTTATTTCTTTATACACACAGATTATTTTGTGGGAAATATTTTGAAATAGCCCCAAATCCTTCACATCTGCATCAGATAGTTAACTTTCATGGTATAGGTTTCTATACTTCACAAAATGGATCAGTCACACAAGGAGGTAAGTAAGGAGTAAGGAGGATCTGTAAACTGTAAACCTTGAAGTGGATCTAAGTAACTAAGATGGCAATGAGTTAGGGCATCATGCTAAGTTAGGTGATGAGGAAATGACACAATCAGTAGTATTGTCCTGATCACCTGCAGGTCCATAGTAGGATCTATTTGCTTGCTTTCTTGGGATAGTTTTAAATTCTGTCAATAGAACAGCAAGTACTTTATCATTCTGGTTTCATTCTTCACCACTTAAACAAATATAGTCGTCTCTTTTGGTAAAACACTCATCACAGGTGTTTTCAGAGGTGATCTATTTCATCGTGATCAGAAAAGAAGCTTTCAGCCAGTTTTATCTGTTATGGTTCTTTCTCAAATCTTTCCCAAGTGAGAGGACCATGAGTATAAGCACCCATGGACACCCCTCTTCCTCCTACGGAGCACTGGGGAATCTTGTTGGGCCTGTTCATTCAGTCCTTGCTGCCTGGGTTTAAATTTCTCAGAGCTTATGCCTAACCTATCCTACTTATCCACCTCCATGTCCTCCTGCCCTTCCCTGGAGAGTGTTAGTTCAGGGGGACTACAAGAAATGCACTCCACCGAGCATCATAGCCTATGGCTGAACATTGGCCTGAGAATATGAAATCGACACATATGGATAACTGTTTCTCTAGTTACCTGACCGTGACAAAATTCATGGATGAGTCTGTGGGTTTCGAATTGCCCAGAATGTGCTGCTGCTGTTTTTCTGTACTTGTCACTGTTTGGTCAGGAGAGCAGGAATCCAGAGCAGCTCTCTACACTGTCTAGTCTATTCTGAATGTATCTTAACCCAGGGATTTAGTCTATCTTTCCTTCCTACTTTCCTCTTTCCTGTCAAGAGGCAGAGGGATGGCCTCCACTTACCTGAACTTGGAGCTCCATAGTAGAGCACTTACTTGTGAGTGGTTTTCCTTTAGCATTGAGCAAGACCATTAAATTGCCCTGGCTTGCTGTTTGCTTCCATGTGCTGTTAGTCTCAATTAATTTTAAAGACTTAGAAAGTAAACAAATGCTTTAACTTGCTTGACTTTCAGTTACTTTACTGAAGCTGTAGACAAGCCACTCTGATTTGAAAATCAAAGGTTATCTCCAAGCCTTTTTGAGTAATCCAGCCCTCAAGTCTTCATTTATTACTCATCTGCAATATAAGCCAGATCTTGGACACCAACGATCAAATCCTAATAGATGAGTCTGTGTCTTCTATTTACAAATCTGGGCTTTCCTGGGGAATCCAAGACTGACAGCTCCCTTGGGTGTGCTGCAGATTTGGGGAATTGGGTTGTCACAGGCAAGAGTAATTTTGAGGCTAAAAATTTGAGTCTCTGGTAGTAGGAGCAGTTCCTCAAATGAATGAAATGAACAATTGTTAAGTCCTTGCTCTCCACAGCTACTGTGTAAGGTGACTTATCTCCTCTCATTTAAATTTCAATATAATCCTCAATCCAATGTCAGGTGGATATGAGAAACTGAGACTCAGAGGAGTTGGGGAACTTGTCTCAAGTGATATAGGACATGGCAGGGACAGGGTGGGAGCCCAGATCAACTCCAAGGGCAGAGTGGACTTCCATCATGCCCTCTCTCAAGGAAGTTTGGATTCAGTCATTGCAATAGGATGAGGCCCAGAACCATACTAACAGGGAGAGTAATATACATATGGAGCTCTGCAACGCTGGCATGTGGGAACATGGGCAGTAGAACTGATCCTTCATTCAATTTTTTTTTCAAATTTACTGCATCCATTTTTCCCTAGAAAATTGGCTGTGGTTATGAGCTCTCAACCAGATTTAATTGTTTCAACACCCAGGTCAACTGTACATTAAAAAGTACAAATGCCTGGTTCTGTCCCAAGAGGTTCTTATCCCAGGAATCTCTGCTCTTACGAAGCTCCAGGGGATTCAGTGTGCATCAGAGTTTGGGAACTGGTGGACCCTGTGTGACTCATTCTGGCCTTTCTAACTCATTACTACTCATCCCGACTTCCTCCCTACTCTTGTATTCGGTTTCTGATATCCCATGGGTATGAGGCACTGGCCATATGAGTTTTAATTATGTATTAACTATGAAGACTTTATCTAACAACTACTGATTTCTAATTTCCAGTGCAACTTTAATTCACTCATCTCTGTCCCCTCACTTAATGTTTTATTTTTGATAGAAAAGATATTCTTGTTCTTAATCCATGCTTTCAGTGAGGTAGTTTTGCATTTTTCCTTTATCAGTGACTTTGAGGAGATGTACTTACTGGGTTTTAAGTTTCTTCTCTACCAGTGATAGCCTCATGAATAAGACATGACCCCCTTTTCTCACTCAAAGTTTCCCTGTCTAGGAAACTGGACAGTTTCTTACTGTGCAGCTTGACTTTACTATTGTACTAAATTCAAAATTTCCATGGCAGGTGTGAAACTCTTAAGTCCTCCAACTTGTAGCTATAGTGATTGTCCAAGAAGCATCCAGAGTTTCTAAGAACTGGTGTGACCAGAAGCCACGTTTTAAAAAATTTATTCTTGTGAGGTAACATTGGCTTACCACATTATATGTCTTAGGGGTCTAGATAGGTTCACACCTGTTGAAATATATGTTATCACACCAGCCCCACCATCAGAGTACCACCACCATAATCCGTTGGGAACCCTCCTCATTTGCTTCCAGAAGCTTCCATTCTGCACTTAGATTTTGGGATTTTGTTTTGTCTGTTCCTTTAAATTAAAAAAAAAATTAAATTTCTTACATTAGTCATCTTTGTATGCTTGTTGGTGCCCCTAGGAATGCCTCCCCCCTCACCTGACCAACCCCTCTGGTCATTCAGACGCCTCTCTCCTTGCTGTTTGTTTTTTCTGTTCTTTTGTTTTGTTTCCTTATATTCCCACCCATGAGTAAAATCATCCTGTCTTTCTCCTTCTGACTTCTCTTAGGGTTCTAGGGTACAGTTTTGGTTGGATAGATTTTGCCACTTTTGGAGCTACCTGAACAGTAGTTAACTCTTGGCAGTCAAAAGTTATTTATCAGCTCTGGAGAGGAGAGTCTATTCCCACCTTGCTTTAAGCAATCTGGAGTTTTCATTTTTGTCTACTTCTCTCTTACTTGGTGACTTTTATTCGCTTGATGATGGATTGTCTCTAACCAGTGTAATTTCTCATTCCTGTTGACATCTGAATGTTAGTGAAACCTCCTCTGAATGCTTCGCCATGCAGTTGGGCACTTGTGGAGTGATCAGGACTCAGTCTAATGATGATGGCTGTCTCGCAGCTCTGGGCATTCCTGTATGGATGGATATCTTTTATCAGTTGGGAGTTACTCACTTGATCAGTGTGCTTTCAGGGTTCCAGGGTGGGCTGCACATCAAAGTCATAGTCACTGACCATTATTTGGCTGCTCAACTGCTGTCATGGACTTGACCTCTGATTAGAGCTCCCCCTCTTTTTACCTCCAGGTCCTGTAGCCTTCTTTTTCTTTTGCCCCACCTTTGGGGTAAGGATCAGAAGACTCTGTGATGAGCAACTGCTGTGTTTATCCTTTCTGTTAATTGTCCAAAGGGCTCCACAGACAAGTTGACTGCGCTGCTGTTGTGGAGGATGGGAATGATTGCCAAGTCTCATACTTTCTGAGTAATCTGGGACAGTCAGGATTTGTGGAGCTGGTGATAGAGCTGGAAACTAAATCCAGTAGGACATAGCTTGTTCTGGCCCTGAGTCTGAATAATTCCCTATGACTAGTAAAGAGGAAGAGTGAACCTTTTCAGAATCTGAAGTTTGAACCAACTTTGCTGGCCTCACTGTACTCTGGGTGTGTGTACTTTCAGAATCATTTGACTCTGAACTCTGTCCACCCAAAGTCCCTGGGTCCTGTTCATACAACAAGGTGCATTTATAACTTGAGAAAGGATCTTCAGGTGGTGATGATGATTTTTGTGGATGGTATTGTTGGAAAAGACACATAAGTGGAAAGTGACTGAAATAATTTCTCTGGGAAATAAGTTTATAAAAGACTTTTTGGGGTTTCTATTTTAATTTCTTCCAGACATTATTTAAAATACTTTAAAAACTATATGTTGGTTTCTTATGGAAGTGATTACAAAACTACATTTCATCCATGTACATTTAGTTCTACCTTGCTCTTTGCAATGCCACTTTAATCTGATTTCTAATAATAAGAATTAGTGACAGTGAGTTCAAAAGGAGATAGATTTGCATCCTTACTGGCAACTTTAATGTGTGTGTGTGCATATATATATATATATATATGTTGATTGTTAATGATGAGCACTTGAGACTTACAAACTTTAATGCCATATTACGTCAATTAAAAAAATCACAGAAAACCCAAATGCCCCCAAACTGATGAATAAATAAAAGAGTTGTATATTTACACAATGGACTCAACAATCAAAAGAGACAAACTATGTCATTTGCAGCAATATGTATGGAGTAAGATGGGATTATGCTAGCTAAAATAAGCCAAAAAGAAAAAGATAAATACCAGCTGGTCTCACTTTTATGTAGGATATGGGGAAAACCAACAAAAAGACAAGAAAAAGTTAAAATCATCAAACTGGAACTGAACTGAAGTGCACAGAAAGGGAGAGGGAAGGAGAGAAGTTGAATTCAGGGGAGAGATGAGCACAAGTGCATGGCATGATGGTTCACAAGTGACATGGCAGTGGGAGAGCCTTGGGGTATGCAACAATTTAAGAAAATATATATAATAAGTTAAACTCCCCACAGAAGAAGGGTTTTTTCTGTTTGTATTTGTTTCTCTTTTTTTGGCTAATGTCTTATTCCCAGTGAATCTTTAGAACTTTCCTCCCTAATGGTAACTAACATGGAAACCTCAGTATGATGCGCCCCGATCTGATGTTGTCTGATGGAGAAACTGTAAAACTTTCATATTGAAGAGGGGGTGGAGGGGAAAACTGGGGAGGGATGGGCACAAGAGATTAAGATGGTTCACAGGTGTTAAGGTGGTGGGAGAGTCTAGGGGTAGACAATGATGTAAAATACATATGTGTACAATCAATTAAAAATAAAACTATATTAAAATAAAAATTAAATTAAAATATATAAACATTCTAGAAAATACAAGGAAAACCTAAGGAAAACTTTTATCTTGATATCTGGCAGGTCCTTGGATAATGGAAAGTATGACAAGTTTGATGAATTTATAATATCATGGAGGTACCTAGAATAAATCATATTGGCAGAAACAAGTCATAAAGAAAAAGACAGAAATCAAATGGTTTCATTAATATATGGGACATAGGAAAAACAAGCAAAAGGTCAGGAGGAAAAGTCCAAACAAGCTAACAACCAAACTAAAGAACACAACTGGTGGCAGGGCAGGGGTGGGGGGTGGGGGGCGGAGGGGAAAGAGGGGAGGGGAAGATGGGAGGGAGCGGTTAGGGAGGGAAGGTAGTGGGTGAGCCCCAGGAATTACAAAGATGTGAAACATATATAAAATTAATTAATAAAAAAAGTACTTTAATAATAATAAAAAAGAAAGCCGTCAGCCTGTTTTCTTGTGACAGAATCAGTAAACATAATTGTGGAGGCAGTGAGATCTCTGTGAATAAATAAGGTGGTATTCAAATGGGAGAAAGCTTGGAGTGAGTCTCTGGGGTCCTTGGAGGCAGAAGACAAGGTGGAAGCACCTAAGGGTGCTGTCCTGTCATGGGTCATAGTCTGAAAATCCATCCTGTCTTGGCTAAGCAAAAGGTAGTCTGCTTCTACTTTCCAAAGTATGTGCCAGCTGGGGAAAATTGATTCAGAAGTATTTTCTTCAACATGATGTATATCATGAACTAGAGTGCAGTGTACTGAACTATTTTTATTGAAACAAATGAGAAGGAGGCATGAAATTCAGGAGGGTCTGCTTTACAAGCCTCTGACAGTTGTCTCAGAGGAAACTTCATTTTTTTTTTTAGTGGTCTTTTAAAAAACCAAGTCAGAGTTCCCTACTTTATTTTTAACTCCAGAGCATTCTTCCCCCAAATCACTGTGGTAATAATAGATCTGAAGGTGATTTGTTTTTTGACCAAGCACAGCTTCTCAACCACTGAATTTCCTGCTGGGTTCAAAATTGAGGTAGAATTCTTTAAAATTGGTGAACTTTGGATTACACTTGCCATTTTCTCTACAATTTCTGAAAGATGTCTGTCACGCCTGCTTTATTTTCTCATACATTCTGGGCAAATAGTTTGGTGGTTACCTAAAGAATTAACAAATTTGGGTTTCCTTTGATTGTTTAAGAGTCTGCTGGATATTAAGACATTGAGATGTGCACCTTACACTTTCCTTTTTTCTTTTTAGAGACTAGGTCTCGCTGTGTTACCCAGGGTAGTACCGAATCTGTGGACTCAGGAGATCCCTAGCCTCAGCCTTCCAAGTAGCTGGGATTACAGGCGCATGCCACCACACCTAGCTATTTTTTTTCAGGCTAGGTCTCTCTATGTTGCGGACTCAAGTGATTCCTAGCCTCCACTTCCCAAATAGCTGGGATTACAGGCGCCCGCCTCCCGGCTTACCTTACACTTTATCAGTTATTGATTCACAGGAAGGGAGAAAGGTGGAACACGGTTTGTCAGCATCTGGAATATGTTTTTTCTCCCCCCCCCATAGTCTTTCTTGTTTATTTCAGCAGTACTAGCATCTTTTGGATGGATCAAATATTCCCATTTTAAACATTCTCTCATTCTCCTTCTTTGTCTTGTTTACTGAACCAACTGAACATTTTGAAGTAAATTTCCCATGTCTTGTACACACAGACACACAGACACACACACGCACACCACAGACATACACCTGTGTTTGTAGAGAGATGTTAGAATTATTTGAATTGCTCCCAGGGAAAAACAGCTGAAATTCACCACAACAGAGGTCTGTTTTGAAATGACACACCTCCAGACACTGTTTCAAGTTCTCGTTATTTGCTCATACCAGCTGGTACACGTTTCCTTTGCAATCTTTCCATGAACTGGGATACCTAGAAAGGTTGGCTCTCAGCAGGGCTTGGTAGAATGGAGCATATGTTTAGATAAATGCTCAGCACACAATGTGTAAACTCACTGTTTTCCCTGATGAACATACTTGAAATTCCTTTCTCAGAAATGAAAGCAGCAAATGTGTAGCAGAGCCCCTGTGCTTTGGACTCAGCAGGATTGCAGAAACCAGAATCACAGCCCATCTGTGTGGAGCAAAAATTTGAAATGAGTTTTCCACCTTTAACTGTATTCTTCTAAAAGATGAATGTGAAAGTCCCAACCCCCATCACACCATATTATGACTGTATTTGGACAGAGGTGCTATAAAGAGGTGGTTTTGTAAAACGAGGGCATAGGGTGGGTCCTGATCCCATATGACCAGTGTCTTTTTTTTTTCAGTACTATTTAGATCCTTTACTCAAAAAACGTTTAAAGGTCCTAATACAGAATAAGAACCTGATAAATGATAATTTTCATTATTATTATCATCATTATTCATATATTTAGTCTTTAAGCATATCTGTGATTACATTATTGAGATAAATTCCAAATAACAAAAAACTAAGTAAAAGAATCTTTCCACATTAGAGGATTTTAAAACATATTTCCCAAATTGCAAACCCAAAAAACACATGTACTAAGGTCAGAGAATTCTGTGTTTAAACAAGATTAAGTGACTAGGACTCGATTTTCTCTTCCTCTACAGCATTTTAAGGATCTATGAAAACATATAAACAACCATCTTCATACAGGGAACATTAGGAAGCACAGAACAGTGATTCCCAAAAAAGGGAAAATAAACCACACAAGTTCTAAGATGTCCCCAGTTTATGCTGTGTGGAGAGAGTGTCCAGGGGAGAAAGAATCCAGACAGGGTTCAGCTTGACCCCTGAGCTAAGGGGATGCAACCCATAATGTGGGGGGAGGCGGAGAAGGGAAGGGTTGGTGATGAATTAAGAAAACATGTAAGAAATGACACAAATGACAGAATTAGTAGGCAAAGTAAGTCAAATAAAACGATTGTTTTCACTATACTATTCATGCTCTAGATAGTTCAGGAAAGTTTAAGCTCAAGTAAAGCCTGGAAAATATGAAAAACACTAAAATTGAATTCCCAGGGATGAAAACTACAATTGACCAGTGTCTTTATAAGTAATGGTGAGTAGGACACAAACACCTACACAGCGAAGACCACGTGAAGACAGAGAAGACAGTACCTACAAGCTAAGCAGAGAGACCTCGGAAGAAATCCATCTGCTGACACGTTTAGCTTAGGTTTCTAGCTTCCCGAACTGTGAGGGAGTAAATAAATTTATGTTGCTTCAGCCCCCTGGGATGTGGCATTCTGTTTTGGCAGCTCTGACAAACTAATGTAGACTCAGATAGGCAGACTTTGTTGCCAGAAGGAGCATAATGTCTTTCTGAGGCATTTGGTCCAAACTAAGATGGAAATTAAAGGACTTAAATGCAGAAAAGTCAAACCCACCTCTGCCAGTTGTGAACATTTCACAGACAGGAACTCTGTTCTCCCCACCCCAGGGATACCTCAGTAATGATAAGGAAGGCTACTAACAGCCTAACTAATGGCCCTCACTAACCGGGTCTTGACAGCTCTCCCTGGCCCATTCTGCCTTGCTCCATTTGCTTGCCCTACGACTGGATGCTCATAGTCCTCATGTCACAGTGTGTTGAGGCTAGTTGCTGCCTGATTCACAGCAGTAGTGGGCTGTGATTAAGAAGAGACTTGTAAGTGGCAACCGTTTTTTTGTAGATTGTCCCAGAATGATTTCAACAGATGGGCCTTTCAGGCGTTTTATTATCTCAAGAGCCTAATTGAGAGTTTTGAGCTGGTCAGTTCATAGCCCACGATTAGGACTTTTTCAAATAAAAAAAATTGAAAATGAATTGAACACAGCTCTAATTGATTAGATGGAAAATAGGCAGTAGTTTCGAGTATAGTTCCCCCCACCATCTGTTGACTTAATGCTGAGAGATATTTCAGCATTAAGCGAAATTTCAATTTGGCTTACGAAGCCAGGAGCCAGGGTATAGCTTATAGACAGGCCCCATTGTTAGGGTCTCTGTTATCTCAAAGTCACCTTCATCCCTGTGACTTCTGTGTGCATTTCTCCTTCCCTGGAGGTTTAGGCACACCGAATATTATGGAATAATAGAGCTCTGAAGAAATGAAAAATAAAAGATGGTCAAACAAAAAGGCCTGGCAATTTTCTATACTTTGGAGAGGATGTGTGTGGCCTCTACACTAGAGAAAAAGGAAGGATGAAGGGGAGAGTGGAGTTTCAGGAAGAGTGATAACAGGATGTCCAGCTTTCATGTTCCCGAGTGTCACGTCGTGCTGGCCATGTGCATGGCAACTTCCTTACCTACCAAGTTTTCATCTCACCCTATCAACCTCATCAAATTGTGAGGTGGAAAAGAAGGCGTTGAGGATTTGGGTTTAGATTTGGAGGTAGTTGCCTTGTCCTTTGAGAATGAAAAAATCATATCCAGCTGACATTACAGCCTCTGATGAGAACAGCCATTTCTTACCTGCCCACATAAAAAAAGCTGTTGAATATTTCATGAATATTGGTGTCAGTAATAGCAATATTACTGACAAGCAAGATTAGCCAATCTGAAGAGCAGAGGGTGCTTGCTACTCCTGGCAATTTTCATCATGGGTGTAAGTTTGATGACTTTGGTTGCCAGTGAGTAAAGATCAGTGTGGCTCATCAGATATGTGAGATTAGACATTTGGACAGATGTGCCTAGGGTCAGAGGAGAGACTCAGGGATCCCAAGAGGGAGAAGGAAGCACTGGAGCTGGACAGAAGGAAGAGGAGACTAAATTCTCCTGGGAGCTTGTGGCCATGTACAGGTATCTGTAATTCAGATGATGTGTCTTCTTCCCCTTACCCTGCCGGGCAGAGAGCAAAAACTCAGATAGGTACTTTGGCCATTGGGCCAAAGACTCAATTCTCTATGGTAAGTGGCAGGGAGCTTTCCACAAGATGTGAGCTGTAACATCTCATGATGAAATTATAAAATTTCGTGATGAAAGTGAATGGTTCTTTCATAGAGGGCATTTTCTTTCCAAGTAAGAATGAATTTCCTTGGCAAAATAAAAATGGCAAACAAGTTATTTAGATAGGAAGAAGTCACTCTATTGTTGATTAGCCAATAATATTTCAGTGTTTAAGGTTAATATTTGCTTTTGAGCAGAAAAGAGGATCTGAGCAAGATGCTTACTAAGCTCCTATTCTGTTCTTCCTTTTCATTTCCGTTGCTGTCAGAGACTCCGCAGAGCAGTGAGGTGCCATTGTTTGAACTATATAATACTGAGAGACGTTATTTCTTTGGAGACAATACTTGTCAATAGAGGCAATTTTATAGCCACGAGTGCTCAAGTTGTTTTTTTGATCAACTGAATCATATTGGCAAAAAAATACACATCCCATTTTCTGAAACCTGGATATAGTTCACTGAAGTATTAATAGATTCCTTCTCCCATTTACTGTCCCCTCTGACTTAATTAGAGAGGAAATCAAAACTACTGGAATATTGTAGTGCTTCATTTCTTCTATAAAGCTATGGAAAGAGAAATCTCCAAGTGTTCCTGATAGAAATGATGCAGTGGGCTTTTGCGATACATAAGAATGAGAGGAGGGAGATTTCTGAAGTTTGGGAAAAGGTAGCCATAAGAACAAGGGACTGAGAGCTGGGGTACTTTGGAGGAGGTGATATTTTGGTGATCCCATTGAGGTTACATGTAGGATCATGGTCTCCTAGTGTTACCAAAGAGTGCTGGATGGAAAATACATGAAAACCACTGGAACATCTGAGGTGTAACAGTATTGATGACAAGTGACCTGACTGATAAGACTGATAAGTCCCTTGATGCTTATATGCTTCAGAGATGTGTAAGATTGGAAAGAATTATTTTTATTTTGTTTTACCTCCAGTTGCTCCTTCATCTATTCTACCCACTAAGACCCAGGAAAGCTATGAGGCATAAGGCTCATGTGTAGTACTGATATTTCTGAGTAGCTGAACTTTAGACAGCTGTGGGTGGTAGGCATAAGAGAAACCACCCTGAGTTTTAATAATGTTTGTACCTGTATCAACCTGTGAATTACTTTATTATAAGAGGTTGGGCAATATTGTTTTTATTGCTCACATAAACCTAATGTCACTTTACAGAGTAGAACCATGCCTTCTTCTTAATACACTCTATTTCAATCATTAGGCTACTTTTGTCCTGTACCTCTCTTTAAAATCCATACAGGATTTTAAAAGTATTTAAATATCCATAAATATTATTTCAGTGAGTTACCATTTATTACATAGCTAATGAACTGGAGAAACACTATATCATGTTGACAAAGGAACAGGAAAAGAAGATACGCTTATACTTGTCTAGTGGGTGTTAAATGACGTAATTTCCATGGAAAACATTACTTATTGTTACATGTTTATGTGTATATTTACACACAGTTAGACACACATTCATATTGTGCATGTCTAATATTCATTCTTTTACTCAATGTTTCCATTTCTAGGCATTCGTGGTGTGGCTATTCTTGTACGCTGTGAAATTCTATTAATGTGATGATCTTCAGAGCAGCACTGTTTGTTTTAAAAGACTTAAGCCTACTGCTGAATTTATAGGAGAGAGACTAGCTCAAGCTTGATGTGTTGACATAGTAATTATGACCATTGAAGAGAATGAGGCCGTTCCATATGTATCAGTATGGAAAGGTTTCCAAGACAGAGCATTAAATGAAAGCAGCAGAATGCTGCCATTTGTCTTAAAAAGAACAAATTCATGACTGCTTGTTAATGTGTAGGCTTCTCTGACATGTAAGTCAGAAATGAGACTAGTTGGAAGGAGGCTGGGGACATGGGCAGGAAGAGACTTATTTTTGTCTGTAAACCCTTTTGTATATTTTGTACCATTCAAAAATTCAAATTTGAAGTTTATTTTAGGGGAAAAAGCGCATATGTAAGTGATTTTCAATCTGCCCAGTCAAACTTTTTGATGGTTATAGTACATACTGATCCATCTATTATTCTTGCTGTGAATGCTGTATGCAGTGTATAAGCACATGTTATATTTAAATTTATAAACATGTATGTGTGCATTGTGGGTTAAGTAAAAAGAAAAATTAATTTTTCTATCTGTAAACTTGATAAGTTGTTGAGATTTCTAGCCTAGTAAAAGATAGTTGCTTATTTTGACTTTATGTAAGTTTTAAAAACATCTATTTAAAGCATATATATGTATATGAGATTTCAAAATCATGTCAAACCTGTGCAAATGGGCCATATCAGAAAAGACCAGAAGCAAGTGCTGGCAAGAGTATGGATAAAAAGAAACGCTTTACACTGATGGTAGGAATGTAGACTTGTCCAGTCCCGATAGAAAGAAGAGTGGAGATTACTCAAAAGACTGAAAATGAATCTGCCATATGATCCAGCAATTCCACTCCTAGGTGTTTACCCCCCAAATTGAAAAGCACTAACTTGAAGAAAAACCTGTGCTCTTATGTTTATAGCAGCACTATTCACAATGGCCAGTATATGGAAACAGCCCAAGTATTCTAAAACAGATGAATGGATCAAAAGATGTGGCCTATGCGCATGATCGAATACTACTGAGAAATCAAAAAGATAAACTCATGCCATCTGTAGCAACTTGGATAAAGCTGGAAGGGATTATTTTAAGCTAAATAAACCAGAAGGAGAAAGATGAAAAGCAGATGGTGTCACTTATATGTGAACTATAGAAAAACCAAATAAAGGGTGAGACAAAGACAAACTTTGAGAACAACCTTTGAAAGTTGATCATAGATCTGTGATTCTTGGGACGGGGGAGAGGTGAGAATGAGGAGGTGAGGAGGGGAGCATAATGGACTTTATTGGAGGACTAAGGGTGCTTTGGTGGCAGGAGAACTATACCCATCACTTCTGATGGGGGAGTTTTACCCTGTCAAAAACACTGGCAAGAATGTGGAACAATGGCACTTTAATAATAATAACAATAAAAAATTTTCATAACTATTTCCCTTTAAAAATAAAAACATGTCAAACCACATATTGCTTAGGAAGGAATGAATAGTAAAAGTATAAAGTGCACAGATATGACAAACACTAAATCAGTGTCATTGCTGGTGAGGGGAAATAGGGGATAGAATTCAGGAAGGATGATTAAATCATTGTTCATTTTTTTCTTTACATCTTACATATTTCAAACATTGTAAAATAATTTAAAAAGTTAGTGTATGTTTCTGACTTAGAATTCTGTGAAATCATAAAAAAATGCAGAAACAACATTCCCTTGGTGAACTTTACTCTCCTTGTTCTCTATTATAACACTCTAGTTTCTAGATAGAACCTGCTAGGGGCTGGCCCTACAAAAGGTCTGTAAGAATGAATAAGCAGGCATAGAAACCCTCTGAGCTGATGAGGTGGTGTCACAGGTTTTATGATCTGGTGATCATGAACCCCAGGAGAAGAAGTAAGCATAACTGATAATGTCAACAACCTTTCAAATGGATAGGGAAAAAACCTGTAGGACCTTCTTTGTAAAATAAAGATGGACTATAAAGAGGTGACTGAGTTCATAATAAAATCCAATTGTCACTGGTTCTTCAGTGCACATAGCTTGTAAAGGACCTTTGTGTGATTGCAGTAAGACTTCTCCAAGTGTCACACTCAATTGCCCTCTTACACATACTGTATATTTGATGTAGGTGTTACTCTTGAGTTCCCTTAGCTAAACTGTCATGTACTGTGTTCAGCCCAGGAGCTAGGTTATGTGAGACTGACTGGAATGACTAGTGTTTATTCCTGCTCACTCTCAGTGGAAGAATAACCTCTACTTAGGGGAGCATTCAGTTATTTGATTCACTCATTTGTTTATTATTTAGAGAAGGGGTGAAAGGTGTATGAGAAGATAATAAATATGGTTAGACTATAATAACTAAAGAAGGTATGTTAGTATAAGGAGACAACAATGAACAATATGCTCTTGTTGCTAGTTACCCTACCATATATATAGAGCTGGAAAGAGCAGTTTCATCTAGTAAAAAAATAAAATGTGAATCACATCTGTAATTGAAAATTTTCTAGTAGCCATTTTAAACATAAGAAGAAACAGATGAAATTAATTTTAGTCATGTAAACTATTGAAACCCTATAAAATATTCATTTCAATAATAAAAATTATGAATGAAACTTTATATTCTTCCCTCCTCCCTAAGTTATTGTTTTTTTGAGGTAAAGTAGATTTCTGTGCTTGGAGTTACAGGTTCAAATCTCAACAATATGCTTTTGGAATTTGTGGCCACCAGTACCCATAATGGTCCTCTACTATGTTCTATTGAATCTCTCCCCTCCCCCACACTCTCCCTTCCATCCTTAGTTTTGCAGTCAGATGTTGACAGCAGTTAGTTTGGTTCTTACTGACCCTTTGTTTTGTTTCTCTATAACCTATGAGCAAAACCACCTGGTATTTGTCTTTCTCTTTCTGACTTATTTTCCATAATATTATCCTTTTCATTTTCATTCATGTTGTTGCATGGCAGAACTCATCCTTTTTTTCCCTTTTAAAAAAATAACTGAGTACTATTTCACTCTGTGTGTGTATGTGTATGTATGTATGTACCATGTATTTCCATCCCACTCCTCTGTCCTTTGGTACTTAGGCTGTTTCCATAGCTTGGTGATTGTAAGTAGGGCTTCAGTGAACATCATATTACATATCTTCCTTCAAGTTAGTGTTTTTGTGTTTTTAGGAAAATAAGAATGGAATTGCTGGATCAAGAATTGGGAGAGTCGTTAATATTTTGAGAAGCCTTCATACTTTTCCCACATGGACTGGGCCGTTTTACCTTTTTCTACACATTCTTGCCAACACATGTTGTTTCTGATCTTTTTGATGTAGAGAATTCTCATGAGTGGGAGATGGAATCTCTTTGTGGTTTTGATCTGCATGCCATGATGACAAGTGGTGATGAACATTTTTCCATGTACCTATTGAGCATCTGTATGTCTTCTTTCTAGAAGTGTCTAACTCTTCTACCTGTTTTGTGATTGGGTAAATTATTTTTGTTGGGTTCTATGAGTTCTTTATATACTTTGAATAGTAGCCCTTTGTCAGATATATAACATGAGAACAATTTTTTCCCACTGAGTAGGGTGTATTTTTGTTTTACTGATAGTTTCTTTCACTGTACAGAAGCTTTTAGTTTGATGTAATGTTATTGGTCTGTATTTACTTTTGCTTTTCTTACTAGCAGAGAATATTCTTTTTCATTGTCTTAGTCTTATAAATCCTCTGTATATTTTACATCTCCAGTCAGATGTTAAACTTCATCAGATAAGTTTGATCTGTATTTAGATTTTATAAAACTTATAGTTGAAAAAGTGGATGCACACACGAGAATTGGTCCATAAATACTTAGAAATTTTCCAATAACTGAATTGGGAATTAGTTTTAAAATTAAAATTGATTAGAATTAAGTAAAATGTCTAGTGTCTCAGTCTCAGTAGCAACATTTCAAATGCTAAATGCAACGCTGACTTAGAACTTATTCATAATCTTGGCATTAGACTTTTTTCTTGATGCTAAAAATCTATTTGTCAATATGTATTTTGAGGGCAGATTGTAAAGACATATTCTTACCATTGAATATATTCTAAACTAATAAAGCAGATGTATATTACTTTGGGTCAAACTAATTTTCTGAGTGGGTGTTGCAGATGTTTTAACAACATAATTCTGGAAACTCAGACTTAAGACCTGAAATTTAAGGTGAATAAAAGTCTTAATGATACTTCTTTCATAAAAATTCTTAAGCTCAGGTCAAGAGATCCAAGTAGCTTTTGTACTAGGAAATGATATCTAATTTTCTAGTTTTTAGAGAGTAAAGATACTCATTTGGGGGGTGGGAGGGGTAAATCTAGCCATAAATAACCAAATAAAGCTTCAATATGGAAAACACACATGACTGGTTTGATTCTGAAGAATTAGTTAACAAGGGGCTAGTTAATTTAGCTACTAAATATATACTAGAAGAACATGACATTGAGCAAAGCAATTTTGAGCATAAATTTTATTCCAGATTTGGACACTTCCTGTATCATGTAGCAGGTTATTGATGCCATCACAAAGGCCCAGTTACCTAAAGGAACGCTGTTGGTAGAAGACCACCATAATTTGTTTCCCATGAGCATGGTTGCTGGAAAGTTCTAAGATCTTAGAGGAAGGGGCCAAGGGACTTTAGTGTAGCAGCTATCTGTTGATATCTTGATCATAGGAACCAAGTACATAGGAACAAGAACCAAGTACCGGGTATTGGGGTTTTCATAAGAGATAGAATTAGCCTTCCCCTTCAAGTCACAGACCGCCAAGAATTTACTGAGGATCCCTGAAAGAGATGTCAGTATTTTACAGATGTCTTCACAGGCAGTTCTAATGGAGGGTCTAGGAAGGGACCTAGTCTATTGAGTGCTATTCCAAGGGATCTGTCCTGTGCATGGCTCTTTTTCAGTTAGGGAATGGCTGTTTCTGTTCATCACATCCCTGCCTGTTCCCACCCACTTCATTCTCTTGCCTGGTTGAACCCTCAGCTCATTTCATGGCGCCTCCTGTATGGAGCTAGCCAGGGATGCTTCATTGAAAGGCCCTTGTCCATCCTGTTAGGCTCTGCTCAGAGGCTCTGGCAGTGGCTGCAGACCATCCTGTCTCTATCACTTAACATCATGAGCAGGCATTCACCAAGAGACAAACATTGTTTCCCATGAAACTAGAGACCCAGTGGGGGTGAGCAGTGTTTACGCATGTGCTGTGTGTGTGTTTGCATGTCTTCTTGTGCTTTGAGGCAGCTTATCATTTCCTTCTGTTGCTCGTAGAAGGAGTTCAGAATGTTTTGATAAATAGGTGCATATGGGAAATGTATGGAGCCCTACAAAGGACAGCTTAACATCTCTTGATTGCCCACCTCTGGGTAATTACTGAGCCAGTCCCCTTGCAGTATTTAAGAAAAAATATATGTAATCAATAAAAAGGACAATTTTTAATGAAAATTTCTCCTGACATTGTTTTTTAAAGGGTAAGTTGCAGCTGTTTTTAATGAAAGATAGCTTGGGGAACTCATGCTTAATAGTCTTCGTTGAGGATGATTTTGTCATGGATTGCTTGCCTCAAAGCTTTTGCACATACCATTACTTCATGTCTGGGTACTTATTAAATGAACATTTATTTAGTCTTGTTTCTTTCATTTTATCCATTTGGTAAACTCATTGCTCTTCTCCAATTTTCTTTTTCACATTGCTTCAACTTCATCTCACCAGCATAAGCATTCAGATGTCCCTATCACTGACTCTGACCATTGAGTTCTTAATGTTTTCCTTTCTTTTGCCTGGAATGATGGGGAAAGCTGTCTGCAACAGCAGCCTGGGGGCCCAGGAAACCCTGATTCTGGAAGCAGGGCCCTAAAGTTCAAGCCCTCCTTTTTCTGGAGCTGAGTGTCTTTGTTTCAGGCTGCTACTTGGCAACTCTTCTATTCTGAAGAAGAGAAGAATGAATGCTGATGGTTTGCATTTTGCCCATAACTGCCTTTGGGCAGTGGTCATGGGGAGAGAACACAACAAACAAATGTGAAAACTGAGAGTGGCAAAGAAGGATCTCATTAGCTTCCTGGCTATCACAGTCTATCTGGGAGAAGCTGTGGCTCCCACTGTCCAAGAAGCTGAAACTGCATGTGTGTGTATGTGCATGTGAGCTAGCGCACATGTATCTGTAGATGGGGCAGGCATTTCAGGCTTTGCCCTATAATTTACTTGCCTTGCCTTTTAAAAATTGTCAGTTTGTTTGCATTAGGCTTAGTTAATTTTCTTTATGGATTTTCTGTGAATGTCTAAATTTTAGCTTAGGCTTTGTAGAGGGGTGTTCACTGTGAAGAATACATATATTATGGCTTAATTTTGTAAAAAAGTTTATTTTTTATTGCTTAAAATGCATATTTTATTATTATTATTATTTATTTTATTTATTTATTTTTATTTGTTTTATTTTACATTGTCATCTACCCTGGGGTTCTCCCACCACCTTATCACCAGTGAACCATATTCTTAGTCTTTTTCGCCCCTCCCACTCCCACTCCCCCCCATATTCCATGCTTCAATTTTCCTGAGAGCTAGTTTAAAATTTTTCTTCTCTCTTTGTTTTCCCTTTATCCCTCATGTGAGACAATCTAGCATTTCTCTTTTTCTTTCTGACTTATTTCTACTAGCATGATTTCCTCTAGCTTTATCCATGTTTCCGCAAATGACGTTTGTCTCTTTTGATTGATGAATAATATTCCATTGTGTACATATGCCATAGCTTAAAATGCATATTTTAAATGCTATCTTAAGTGAGAAGTACAGATGAAGATGAAAGTATTTCCATGGTCTACAGAGAATAAGATCTTGAGCTGATCATTTTAGGAATATATTGAATTTTCAGTCTTACTGTCTATTGCTCTTCCTTACCTCTGCCAGCCCAGTTTCCTATTCCTGAATCCTCGTATCAAATTTCTGAGATGAAATCTGTGACTTCGTAATAATTTCCAATCAACAAAAGCAAGTTTTCCTTGCTTTCCTTCAGATGAGAAGTTGGCCGATAGTGCACAAAGTTCTAGAGTATGTTGCCTGGAGAGTTGTAGCAAAGGCCTGTGTTCTTCACCCAGCTCTGTCACTAAAAATGCAGAGAACCTCACTGCATTTGGTTCATTTCTGAGTTCCTCTTCCACAGGGCGATGACATTATGATTCTAGGAATCATGTAATATCACTCTATTACCCCAGAGTTCAACCCTGAAACTTGTATGATGCAGATATGGAATCACATGTCCATCTTCTAGATGACATTTTGCAGCTGCTCACTGTCCTCATTCTGTTTTTCTGGATGCAGTGGTCAGGTCTCTTAGCAGGCAAGATGAAAGTTTATTGAGTCATTCATTAGTTCTGTGCTAGAGTTTTCTTTTCTTTCTTTTCTTTTCTTTTTTTTTTTTAAAATATTTGTGCTAGGTTTCCAAAGCTGCCAAGTGTGGTTAATATTACCACATTCTCCAAGGAGCTGTTGGCTAATGGGACAGTTGTTCTGATTTGGTCTGGCTGCAAAGTATTTTGTACATGGTTCAGCCTCTGAGAACATCTGATGAGAATTTAGCACATTCCCACAATAAGTGTTATTTTCTTCCCTGATGTCCTGTTTCCTATAATGGCTCAGAAGACTTTCACTCTCAAGTATAGTCATGCTTCACATAGATAAGACACCATATCCTATTGGACTGCATCACAGGAATCTGAGCAAGTCCTTGGACTGCAGGCACCCTAGATACCTCTCATGAGGCTGCATCTTCTGTCTGCATGTGCTCTGCCTTTGATTCTCCCCACTCTATAGCAATAGAGCTGCAAGAAACCCAGAGAAGAAATTGTTGGTCACTGCACGCTCCACTACTGCCAAGATAATTGGGAGTTTGTGGAGACTGGATGCTTTCGAGGTTTGCAATAGTTTAAGTCAACTTAGCCAAAGCAAAGCAGAAACTTGAAAAATCAAACTGAATTTCAAGCATTTTTTTCCCTTTAGGGTTTTAGGGAGGGATTTGGAGAATGACTTATGTGTCTTAATTTACTTGGGTAATGATTTCATTTTCCAAGATGCAGTGGAACTTTAGAGACTGAGCTGTAGTGAACATGCTAATTTGCACTGGTCACCCACCTTGGTCACTGATGAAATAGAGCTTTTCCTCTATTTCAGCAAGACTGCCATTTACCTGGTACTGCTGAGGACTTACGGCTTCTCCTGTGTTTGACTCTCTTGCCAGGGAATGGAGCAGCAAGCAGTAGGGTGGCTGTCGTGGGAATCATGGCTGGTTGTGACACCATTTGGGTGGGCTATCTGAATTACTGCCCTTTACCTCTTACCTTTCTGCCTGCCATTTCAATTGACTCCTGTCTTCAGGGCAAGGATCACAAGTTCAGATGCCTGTAGGGTCAAGAAGGTAAAATAAATATGCAAATTGGGCCAGGGCAATAATAGGAAGTAGTAGAGATTGTGGCAGAAATGCACATGCCTTTCATGAGACAAAGATGTTTATTTTACATCTTTTGGAAAAGTGTATTTAGAATGCCTATTGGAAGATAAGGCAAGTAGCATTGAAACTGGATCTGTATATACTCAAGATACAAATATTAGGATTTCAAACTATAAAAAAACAAGAAACCCCAAAGCCACAGTTGTTGGCTATATTTTGCTTGGGTCCTGAGAAATTGCAATTTCTGTTAGTATCTCGAAAGTAAAAGGATTATTTAGTAAGCACTTAGTATGCACCATTAGTATTTTTGTAATGACATCTCATTTAATGCCCATAGAAATTCTGTGAAGTAGTCTCTTCCCTCCAGTTTTTGTAGATTAACAAACTTGGACATAGTGAGAACAAACCATTTGTTTGGAGTTACTCACCGGAAGTGTGGCAGTGTTGGGATTTGACACCCTGACTTCTGTTTTCCAATCCAGAAGTTCCTGCCCTGTGTTCTGGTGTCTCTGGGTTTGCAGCCTCTGCTGTCCTCTGGTTGCCTCCTTTGTCTTTGTTCCTGACAGGAGATCCCTGAGCTGCTCCCCAAGCAGGTCTCCACACAGTCACCACTGCCGCTGGAGCCTGGGGTTGGCGTTCATTTAACCTGACTTAATGACCTACAGGTCTGCTTGCCTGTTGGTCTCACTTCTGTTTGGACCCCTTCTGTGGTTTAGGTGTTTGCTGGAGCTGGGCATGGGCCTCCAGAGATAGTGTCCATGGCCTTAGGGCCTTCAGAGCTGACCTGTGGGGTTCTTGTCAGTGGGGAGAGCTGCTGCCCCCCTCTCCTCTCCTTCATAATGGTGATTTGCCATCTGTGAGGGCCTGGAAATTGACAGTGTGTATGTTAGGGGAGGAAGGTGTAATTCACTGTTGACGGTTGTATTTTCCTTCCCTCTCACATATACTTGATTATAAATAAATTAGAACATTTGGAATTCAGTAAATTTAACACCTCCTCCCCAAGTGCCCTAGAAATGCTTTCCTGTACACATAAAGAACAATTGATGCAAGGCATAAGAAAAGGATTTTCCTACTTAGCAGGTGTTTTCTGGGGTTGGATGTTGACTGCTGCAGATGGGGATTTTTATTTTTAAGCATGGCCTATCATTTTGCTCGGAAATCTGTGTGTAGAATTACCTAAAGACATTCTGCATGCAGTGGAACCACAGCTTCTTGTGGAAGTGGTTTACAGTCTGCAAGTCCTATTTACCCATTCTAACCTGCAAGCTATGGGTCTGTTCTGTGGAGTATTTTCTGGTAGAAGGGACCTATGTTATTTCCCTCTTGTCACTGAATAAATTGTGTGCTCTTACATTAGTGACCTCTCTTGAGCCACACTTCTTATATGAACATGATAAGGAGAAGAATGGAAACGTACAGAGTCACTTGGAGATTAAATGAGATAATGTCTAGCAAGAGTGCTTCGGAACTCTAAAACGCAATGAAATGCTAGTTAGTATATCAGCATCCAGCCCCTTAGACCTTCAGTGTTAAGTCTGTACCAAGCTGTGCAGTAGCTACATGAGTCTTAGTTTCTTCTCACTCCCTTTTTGGTATCAAGAAGTCCTAGTCTTTAACCCAGAGAAGCAGCTTCCCACTGTGCGAATATTCCTGATTTCCAAACACTGCTTAAGAATATCATCAGCCTCATTTATTATTCTTCTCACCTTTTCTCTTTTTCTAGAGTCACACCTTTGTTGAGCTATATTTGATTAGACAAGATTACAATACACTTTTTGGGGGGTGTGTAAATAGTGTAACATAGTGAGGCATTATTCCTAAATATATTTGCTTCATCTTTCAAAATAGATCATCATAGTTCTGATAAATTAATGAAAGATGGTGAAGAGTCATGTGTCTGAGGTGAGGCTTTGTTAGAAGAAGGGGTGCCTTACGGTGGTAGCTTTTGAGGCCTGCTCTGGGGACCTCTTTGACAAAACTGGTGTCAGCCAGGGTGTCTTATGAATTTGCCTAATGTGTTTTATATAGTACTTGAGCTGGCTAGCAAGTAGTGCTAGAAAAATTTTTTAAAAAAATATTACAAAGTAATAAAAAGTAAGAATCAGAGTAAATGCAAGCTGAAAGGAATTTTAAGATCATGGTGAAAAGCTGAATGTAAATGTCCAGGCTTTGTATATCATTGCTGGTGGACCATGTGTTTGGTTGTGAGCTTTCTGGAAGACCGCTTCATAAAGGAAATGAAATTTAACCACAAGAGAGAAAATTTCCCAGTTACTGTGGAAGGCACAGATAAATCAGTGCTAACTTTTACCCTGTAACTGTAGAGACAGGCGATGTGGTCATCAGAAGCCTAGAACATCTTTAATGGCTGCCTGCCACTTTGGGTTAGTGTGATTCAAATACACAACTTTCTATGACTGCAGTGACTTTTAGTTTGAGACCGTGAAAACTAACTTCACTTATGTAGAGCCAAAGGACACAGGACTTTTGAAGGAAACTCCAAAGATAGCGATAAGGTTTCTTATTATGTCTGGGAAGATTTGAAGAGGACATGCCTTATCTTAATCCTGGCTTGAATTTTTCAAGGCAGTCCTGCAGCCCTGACTGGCTGGGAGAGTCAACAGCTATTGAATTACTGAAACAGAAGCAAAGCCAGAATTACTGAAACAGAAGCTAAGCTTGGTTTTATGTGCAATATAGAGAAACCACAAAAGGGTCCAAGAAAGTCAAACTCAAAAACTAGCCCTTGAAAGCAGACTTTAGGACTGAGACATTCCAAGGGGAGAAGAAGGAGGAGAGGGAGTATCATGGACTATGTTGGTGGACTGTGGGTGTTCTTGCGATAAGCGCTGTATGGTAACATCATTGGAAGTTGAACCCTATAGTTCTCAAATACAAACAACAGTGTAAATAACCTTACCTCGATAAAATAGATTCAAAAAGTCTAAATTAGTACACCCAAATGCATTGCAAATAAAAAGATCATTTTGGCAAAGGTGGAGGGGTAGTGAAGGGGCGTTGTGTAGAGGCCATTGACTTATCTGGGAGAGCTTGCAGACATCTGATTCTGACCATCAAGCTAGTCAGTCTTATGTGAAGATTAGACTTTCTTCATGTGCATTAATTACAATATTTAGGCATCTTTAAAAGGAAGCAAAACCAAATTTATAGTGACTGAAATGCCCTTGTTTATTTTGAAAATAATGCAAACATTGAAAAACCACAAAAGGGCCCAATATATCCTGTTTTCTTAAAAAATATTTCCTCATTAGGCAGAATACAAAAAAGTTTTAAAGAAATGAAATGTTATACCGAGTCCACCACCCAGAGATAATCATTTCCGTCCTTTTTTCCGGTTTATATTTATCTCTATGTAAAACCATATGTATATATGTATGTATGTTTGTAGGTATGTATGTATACTTTTTTATTGATTACACACATTGATATACATCACTGTATACCCCATGGTTCTCCCACCACCATGTCACCTGTAAATCATCATCTTGATCTCTTGTGCTCATCCTTCGCCTGATTTCACCCTTTCTCCCTCACCCTCCCTAGTTGTCTGCTTTAGTTCTGTTGTCAGTTTGTTAGTTTTAATTTTTTCTTGTCCTTTTATTTGTTTCCCCTATATCCCACATTTAACTGAGACCATCCGGTATTTCTCCTTTCCTTTCTGGCATATTTCCGCTAGCATGATTCCTTCTAATTCCATCCATATTGCTGCAAACAATATAAGTTTGTCTTTTTTGATTGCTGAATAATAGTCCATTGTGTAAATACACCACAACTTTTTGATCCATTTGTATTTTTTGGGGCATTTGAGTTGTTTCCATATCCTGGCTATTGTAAATAGTACTTTAATAAACATAGGGGTACAGGTAAAACCATATATGAATGTACTTCCATTGATATTCATGTATTTATAGACTAATGGAAAGATTTGTATATGTATCAAGATATGTCCCCCTCCCCAATTTTTTTTATGACTACTGAATATTCCAGGTTCAAAAAGAATATTCTGTATATACTACTAGGGCAAAAAATAAAAGTGGAAAGATAGAGATGAGGTTGTAGATAATATGAGATAGCAAGGAGAGGGGAAAGTGAGAGAAAATAAACTAACACTGGCTAAGCATCCACTTTTGATCAAAGATAGTGCTGGGGATTTATTTACATGCTGTCATTTCTGTTACTCCTAGAGAAAGACTTCCTGGAACAGGAGCTCAGATTTAGGAGCCAGATGGGTCCGAATTTCATCTTGACTCATCTTCCTACTAATTTAGAACTTTGTTTTTCTCATCTGTGAGATCCTTATAAATTCTTCTTGTTATTATAAGAACTTAAAGATGTATGCAGGTGAATTACTTATTATTTATGCCTGGTATAGAGCAGCCCCTCACAATGGTAGCTGTTATTGTCAGTATTACTTTAAATAGGGGTGTACTGAGTTTCAGAGAGGGTAATGTGTCTAAGGTCACAAGCAGTAAAAATGGGATGCAAACTCAAGTTTATTGGACTTTGGTGCTTTCTTTAGATTGCATTAGGTTCGTGGTTAGTGCAAAGATTTTGTTTATTCAAAAGTGCCATATATGTCTTCCTCATCAGACATCTGTAAGGTGTGAATGCTGATGCTTAGAAGTCCATGCTGGCCATTTCTGGCAATTTCAAGGAAAGGAAGGAAAAGGAAGGGAGGAAAGGAGTGCTTCGAGGAAGCATTCTGTTCCCTGGATGTAAAGCTTCCCTCCTGCAGTGCCATCTACAGCTGGTGGCATCTGCAGATAACAACTGAGGAGGGTTGATGTGTATGTTTGTTTCTGCCTGGGAAAATTGGAATGAATTTTATGCTTGAGGATGCTGACTACTATTTAGTAATGACTTTTTTTTTTCCACTAGATTAGGAAACAGCTGTTTTCTGTCCATTGAGGAGTTTTAAAAGCTGAAAATACTTTAAGAGTTATTTTCCAGGGCTGTTGACCTTGATTCTTGGATTATGATCATGCTGGCTCGTGTCCACTGCTCTAGAGCTTTCAATCTGCAGAAGCTCTTTAGTGTATTCTACTCTGCTCAATGTGACCTTTCAAATCCTAATTTGCAGAAAAATAGCTCAGATTCAGGAACTGGGATTATTTTTTTTCCTTTTAGGTTCAAGTGACGACTACATCAGGGTCCTTGCTTAGCAAAGTGCCCTGAGATCTAGCTTTACTCAATTCCTAGGTATTCCCACCTTCCTTTCAAAGGCAGCATTTTGCGCTCCCATTAGCTAGGATTCACTGAGTAGTATTCTTTCTGTCACTGGGGACAGGTCATATTGCAGTAATGAAAACCAAATCTCAGTGGTTTCATACAACATTCCTTTTCTTGCTCATGCAAGAATGCCCTGTGCAAGAAAGGAGGAGCTTTCTCTGTGTGAAGGTTATACTGTGACCCAGGATGACAGAGGCTTCATCTGACATCCTTTCTCTATTACCAGAGTATCAGAAAAGGAGTTCTGTGAGTTACTCATTGGCTCCTTAGACTTCATTGGCCTTTTAGTCACATGACCATGAGCTGCTTCAAGTGGCACTGACAAGTAAAGTCCCCCAGTGAGAGAGAACCAGGAAGCCTGGGGCTACCTTGATGGCCACCCCACCTCCTGGTACCAGGCTGTGTTATGTACCTCACATATATCATCTGTTATCTTTCCCCAGTTCTGCAAAGTACAGGTCCCTATTAGCTTTTGTAGATGAGAAAACAGACTGAGAGAGCTAAGGCAAGTTGCCCATGGGCACACAGGGTTGGGCTTGAAATTCAGTCTGTCTGATAGCTAAAATTTATGCTCTCACTTTCTGTTATCCTGTCATTGACAACATAGACGGTCACCTTTCCACCACACTGGAATTTCCTATGGATGATATTGCTAGCTAATCTTGCCCCTATGATCAGTGTTTTAAATGACCTATGGTTTTCCTAAGATTGGCCTTGGAAGCTGGAAATGGCAAATACTAATAATGGTCACTTGTCAGCCAGAGGGACATGATGCAGTGAACTATGTCTGGGGGGATATTGAGAGACTAGAGGTGGTCTAGAGAAGAAATGGGGGTCCTCTGGGAAGCCAAAAACTGGACAAATGCTGTCTTTGGTCACTGAACTCTAGGAACCACCATGTGATACTAGGTTTGTAGACATAAAGAAACAGTTTGTGTTTTATTTATCTAGGCAACAATCTGGTGAAAACATGTCCTTGGATATGATATGGATTATAGACTTTAAGTACTGGTGACAGTATCTGTGAGTCACCCAGGTCTGTGGACAGTGGCTAGAAGAAGCATCTCTTCTGCTGATAGACAAAATGCTCTTCTCTTGGGCAGTCAATCTATGCCAGCAAATTTGCTTCTGCCCAATACCACCTTCCCCACTTCTCCTAATGCCTGAAGTTGGGGAAATAGTGCCTCTAGAAGTAGAAGGGGGTGAGTTTTGAGATCTTAAGGTAGATTTTGAAGAGGTTTTCCTGTTCCTTTTCAAAAATCTATCTTAAGGTCTCAAAACTTACCTCTTCTTATACAGACACTGTTTCCCTGACTTTAGGCATAAGGAGTAGCAGGGGTGGGGCTGTTGATCACAGAACTGAAGTATATAGCAAAAGAGAAGGAGGGGATGGGGCACAGCAGGGGAGGGCTGAACACAAGGGAATATGGTGACAGTTCATGGGGTGATGGGGCCGGAGCACTATGGGGATTACAATGATATAAGAAAAATTCTCTCTCCATATATAAAACACCAAAGTTACCAATAATAATAAAAAAAAGATTTCGAAAAGCTGTTCCCTGCTTGATAAAACATTGTATATCAGGCCGGGGGCGGTGGTGTGCTCCTGCAATCCCAGCGCTGGGAGGCTGAGGCCAGGGATCACTTGAGTCCGTGGGACTGAGACTACCCTGGGCAACATAGTGAGACCTAGTCTCTAAAAAAATAGCCAGGCATGGTGGCTTGAGCCTGTAATCTCAGCTATCTGAGAAGCTGAGGCGAGGGATCGCTTGAGTCAGCAGGTTCAGGACAACCCCAGGCAACATAGCGAGACCTAGTCTTTAAGAAAAAATAAAAAACTGTATGTCATAACAAAAGGCATTTGAAATTCTAAATAAATGTCTCCTGTTTGTTTTTCCTATCAGTTTATTTTATGAGCACTACTGCTAGTGGAACCTTTGTTAACTTAGTGGTGACTTATTGTCACAGGTTCACTGAACAACTTCTGATGGTTAACTTATTCCCTACAGTATAAAGGTCAAACCGTTAACAAGGCACACACAGCTCTTTGTCGTCCTGTCTCCATCTACTAATCAAATATTCATAACCCACATGTAATGGCACTGCTTAGAAAATTTCTATATAATGGAGGACCCATTTTCAGCTGTCTGCAGAGAGTGAATTCCTTCTATGAGGGTTTAAATAAAAACTGGGTCCTCCTATGTTTTTCTTTTGCTCTCTTACTATTCATTCTCACAATGCTCTGACACCAAATGGGTGTGGGGTTTTCCTACAACAAGCAATTTTTGACACAGCTGGGTGTCTAGCAATTTAATTTAACTCTAACAGTATCTACCAGGAGATGATATCAGATTCCAAAGGTCAAGGGCCCAGTCCCCGGAGACTGATGGCCACTTCAGATGCCAATTGTAGGCAGTAGTTTTCCAGGACAACCAACTTCTGTCCCACTTGACTACAAATTGGAGGTTCCCAGGGGCTTCTTGCTCCATGGATTCAATTATTTGCTGGAATAGCTCACAGAACTCTAGGGAATACTTACCATTATGCTTTAAAAAATATCATAAAGGATATGATAAAGGATACAAATGAGCAGCCAGGTGAAAAGATACTGAGGGCAAGGTCTGGGAGAGTCCTGAGCATAGGGGTTCCACTCTCCACAGAAGTGGGATACGTTCCCCTCTGGTACATGAATGTGTTAAAACTCTCTGAACCCCACATTTTTGGAATTTTTATGCAAGCCTGCTTACATGGGCATGATCCATCATTAACTCTATTTCCAATCCTTTTCCTCTTTCTGGAGAATGAAGGGTAGGGTTGAAAACTTCAAACTTTTAGTCATGGTTTGGTCTTAGCCAGGAACCCACCAAAAGTTGCCTCATGAGAACAAAAGACACTGCCACCATCTCAGGAATTCTATATTCTAAGGGATTTAGGAACACTATCAAGAAATGGGATCAAAGATCACAACAAAATATGCTCCAAGCACTCTTATGAATTAGGAAGTAATAGGGGTTTTATTCTGTGGTAGTATTCATGTACCCCTCCCACCCACAATCCTGCATCTGTTATCTATAGAGAGGTTTTAAGTTTCCACTCCACCTTGCTATGTGCTGATCCTGCAGAGAGAAGCTATGAGAGGAGACTCAGAGTGGCCATGTTGGAGAGACAGGAGCTTCAGTGTTTTGTAATTTTTCACTGGAACCAACAGAGATCGAGTGCTTTTTTTGGTCCCTAATATACCAAAAGGGCATATTTTGAGTATATCAGAGTAGACCTGACCTGAGGAAGAAATGTTCCATGAGGTAACTGAGAGTAGTATCTAGACTCAGTTATTACAGGGACCCTCCCTTTGTTGGTTATGGGTTCTTATAAGGTCCTTATGGGAGAGGAATTAGAAAGTAATATTTTTCACACTCTGGAGCCTGTATGGACACAACCCACTTATGAGCACTAAGTGTTTTATGCCTCTCCTACCTTAAATAAAATTTTGCTTCATTCACTCATTTTAAAAACATTTTCTGATATCTTTTTAATTTTGCTCTTGAAGAAAAGAACTGCAGAAACATTTATCAAGTCTTAGTCAAGTAGAAATTATTATATATGGTCTCCTGAACTGGTAGTGACCACTATTCAGTGATATTCTGGGGCTGAGAATGGGCAGATTGGGTGACCAGATACTTTCGTATTCATTCGGTGACCAGATACTTTGTAAAAGTTCCTTTATGTCTGAGGCCACAATTCACACAAAGGAGTTAGTTTATGGCCACCTCCTCTCTTTGTTTCCTTTGTCTAGACAGCCATCATGTGTGGGTGTCACACAAGCTCTTCCCTGTGGGGGAAGAAGGCTGTGCTGAGGTGGAATTCAGAGGAGGGAGTAACTCCTGGCTTTTCTGAGCCTCTGGACACACAGGACTCACAAAGCAAGAAGAGCGGCTTCCTTAATTGGTAGCCCAACATTTATTTTTGTTTTATTAGTTCATTTGTTTGTTTGTTTTCTCTATATATCACTTATGAATGAAATTATACAGTATTTTTATTTTTCCATCTGACTTATTTCACTAAGCACAATGCCATCTAGGTCCAAATTGGGGAAGGGAGGAGCACAGGAAGATAGAGAGGAAGGCTCTTGGGGAATGGGGTGGAGGGAGAAACCTGGGGTATGCAGTGATGTAGCACACACATATGTATATTATATTCATGAATATGTAGACAACAAAATGATAATAACAAAAAAGCAGAAGAAAAAAAAATACCCTCTAGGTCCAGCAAATGTCAGATTTTCCACCCCTCCAATCCACTTATTGATTGTATTTTGGGGATAAATACCCACTAGTGGGATATCTGAATCTGTGGATTTTCTACTTTTTATTTTTTAAGGAATTCCATACTAATTTCCAAAAATGGTTATTCTAATTTCCATTTCTTCAATGTGTATGAGGGTTCCCTTTTCTCCACATCCTCTCTGAACTGGTTTCTCTTCCTCTGGATTAACAGCCATTTTTACAGCTGTGAGATGATATTTCATTCTTGTTTTGATTTATATTTCCTTGACAGTGAACATGTGAACATCTTATCATGTACCTGTTGGCCCTCAGCCTGTTTTGTTGAAGAAGTGTCTATTCAGATTCTTTGCCCATTTTTAATAGGACTGCTTGTTTTTTTATTCTTGGGTTTAGGAGGGTTGTTTCATTTTTTGGTTTTTGTTTTTTTTTTTTGAGACTAAGTCTCACTATTTTTGACCATGGAACTGCAGGCTCACGTTGCCCAGGGTACTACAGACTCAAGTAATCCTCAGCCTCAGCTTCCCAGGTAGCTGGGATTACAGGCCTGTGGCACTACACCCAGCTATTTTTTTTGGAACTAGGTCTCATTGTGTTGCCCTGGGTGGGACTCGAACTGCAATCTCCAGACCCTGGCATGACTCCATAGGGTGTCGCTTGCAGGCACATGCCACACCGTGCCTGGCTTTAGGAGTGTTGTTTCTATATCTTGCCTCCAGTGAGGTTGTGTGATCTAATTCAGGCACTTTGCCTTTGGTTATGCCTGACTGTGTGAGAAAGCACATATCCTCTTCTGAGACATGCACGCTGGACAGAGAGAAACTACCTGCAACTCCTCAGTTTCCCAATGCAACATCCATTTAGAATCTTCTTCTATTAGTAACAAACATAATTGTCTCCAGAATTACTGTTCATTATAACCATATAAAAGAGGGATTTATAGGTTTTGGTATTTTGTGGAAATGTTGTGATCTTAGCTACCTCATACTTTGTGACTTGCTATGGAAGGTCCTTGTCTGTCCATCTGTCCGTCCATCCATCCTTCCGTCTATCCTCCTTCCCTCCCTGCCTTTTTAATTTTTTGGTGGAAAATTCAGTAAGGTGTTTCCTTGAGTCAGATCTATTCTTCTTGTGCTTAATAGTAATTTAGCAGAAATTTTTAGCTTTGCACTGGCACTTCCAGCCTTACTGGGAGTCTGCTTATAGCACCAGAACAGCCAGTGTGTGGGAGGTGAGGCTGAGAGAGGAGGCTGATTCTGCAAAACCAAGTGTATTTCCCACATTTGCCCTCGAATGCCCTCATCTGCTCTCCTCTCTGGTTTCCTTTATTCTACACTCCCTTCTCTCTGCTCTTGAACATCCCCCCTGCTTCATTCATTTAGCGTGGCCCTGTCACTTCCAATGACACACACATTCTTCTAAAATGATAAGTTTGGTAGAAACTCCATGCCCTGGAGCAAAAGAGAAATAGGATACTGGACTTTAAAAGGTGCAAGTTTGTCTTGTCTTTTTTGTTTTTTCCTGTGCATTTTGTTCCACTTCCACAGGAGATCCTGATCTGTGCACCTTAGTTAAATGCTGAGTCTCAGCTGAATTGGTGGCAGGGTTCCTGGACTGAGTTGCTTGGTTTTAACTGGAAGAGGAGCCACTGTGACCTCGGCCAGTGGTGATTACCAGCAACAAGTATGTCTGCCAAGTGGAACCTTCCCAGGCTTCCTGGTACTTTGGAAATCATGCTCAAGTTCAGACATCACTGAGAATGAGTAGAATGTACATTTGCTTCCAGGGCAGGAAGGATGGATAGACCAATAGTGAAGAAAGACTCAGAGTGTGATTTTCAATGAACTAATGTGATGACACTTATAAAAGCACATAGTAAGCGTGTGTCAAAGATTTGCTTAACTCATTCCTGAGGAACTAGCAGAGTGGCAAAGCAGATTTAAAGGAGAATATGGAGATTTAGTATACGTAGTTAATGAAAACAAACAATGCCTGAGTAAGATTTGCTGACACATGACTGAGGTATATAATGTTATATTATGATAAAATCATAACCTTTGGAAATAGGGTAGAAATCATTTGCAGCTTATCCATCTTCACAAGTTAGCATCTAACTTTATAGTCTGGATCCTAAGAAATGGCAAATATTAGCTGTCAAGTGTCAGGTATCCTGTGTGACTTTGTGTAACATTGTTCTTTGTGACCTCACAGGGGCACTGAGCCATGTCCTTTGATTCATTCAAATTTTCAGATAATTTTTCTTGCAGAAGAGTTTCCAATAGTCAACATCTGAACAGCTTCTGGTTGCTTGTTGAGTGTTTAGTCTAAATGGCTAGATACTCCAGAGTACCTATGACTTGAGTGTTGTCTCAATTTGCTTTATCCTTTATTTTCAGTGTGGTAGGTTGTGACTATTTTCAGGCATGATGGCTCTGTGGAAAACCATCTGGACCCATATTTTCCTCCTCGCCCCTCCTTCTCTCTTGTGTTTTTCCTTGGTCCAGGTTGGAAAATTTTAGTCACAGAGTAAAAATGTATATCTTGAAATGGCATGATTATTTTTGGGAGGACATAATTTAAAAACAAAATTGTATCTTTATCTAGGTCCAGAACAGTTTTAAAATGACTCTTGAGAAGTAATTGGTTTCAAAATAGGAAATGACTATTTTATCTTTAAATTTATAAGTGACATAAACATTGCTTGAATTAGAAACTTCAAATTATCTTCCTGATGCCTTCTGAAGCTTGGTTTCTTTGTTAATGGGCTAATCTCTTGTGCATGCATAGGCCCACAGCACATAGAAACATATGTAATAAGTCTCATTAATTTAGAGTTCATGAAAGAAAAATGTATGATTAATTCAGACACTCGATTGTTATTTAGTGAAAAGCTAAATATAGTGAGTCCTTTGAGTTCACTGCTGTGCAGACCAATTTATGTGTCAATTACTTGATTTAATTATGCTTCAGGAGTCAACACTTAACAACCATCCCCCCCCCCCCCCAGTGTGACAGGACAACAAATAATTTTAATGGATTTCCATGATCATTTCTTTCTCTAAGGATTGTTTAATTTCAAGGAAGATTTGCAAAATCAGAATCTAAGATTAGACTCTTAGGGGAGGGAGTGCTAAGAAGAAAGGAGGGTGAGCTGTAGCCAAGAGTTAAAAAACAGACCCAACTATGCATTATCTACAATATGTCCACTTCATATATAAAAGCACATATAAATAACAAATGGAGGGAGAAATATTGGCATGCTGATACCAGTCAAAAGGAAGTGAGAAAAGTGGTAGAAACAATATTTGATCACCAGCAGACAAAGGAATAAAGAAAGTGTGAGATATATATATATATATATATACACACACACACCACAATGGAGTATTATTCAATCATAAAAAGAATAAAGTCTTACCATTTGTGATGACATGGACATGATGCTATCAAATAAATAAGTGAGGCAGAGAAAGATAAAATACTGTTTTATCTTGTATGTGGACTCTAAAAAATGATTGAGTTTATAGATAGAGAACAGATTGGTGGTTGCCACAGGTGGGAATAGGGTATAGACAAAAGGTGAAGATCATCAGAAGGTAACCACTGGAATTGGGGGACATGCTGGGGAAGTTCCATTTCAAACAGTCTCCTCAAGGTGATTTCCAAAAGTACAACTTTAGATATTTGAGAATCCCTGAAATGAATGTTATGTTAATTTTACTTCCCCTTCCCTCCTCTAGACCCATGTCACAAATACTAACAAAACAAACTGAAATATTGTTTCCATTGCGTACCTCTTATCTTCTTGTTAAGACAAAAACTATTGAATTAAAGTAATTGATACTGAGGATCAAATGACTAAAAGACAGACTTAATATGGAAAGCTGTATGGAGGACCCTTAAGCTACTGAAAATGGAACTAATATTTGATCTAGCAATCCCACTTCCAGGAATCTACCCAAAGTTTACAGAAACTCTAATTCAAAAGGACACCTGTATTTAGATGTTTATTGCAGCACTATTTACAATAGCCAGCATATGGAAGCAACCCAAATGCCCCCAGACAGATGAATGGGTCAGAAACTTGTGGTGTATGTACACAATGGAATATTATTCATCAATCAAAAAAGACAAACTTACATCATTCGCAGCAACATGGATGAGGTTAGAGGGAATCATGTTAGTGGAAATAAGTCAGAAAGAAAAAGAGAAATACTGAATGGTCTCAGTTCTATGAGGGATACGGGCTAACAAACAAATAAATGGACAAGAATAATTTAAAGCTGTCAATAGAACTGAAGCATAGAGCAAGAGAGAGGGAAGAGGGAAATACCAGGAGAGGGATGGGCACAAGAGATTAAGATGGTTCATGGGGACCAAGTGGGATTCATCCCAGGGGCACAGGGATGGTTCAACATTTGAAAATCAATCAACATAATCCACCACATCAACAAAGCGAAGAAAAAAAA
>PVHY01006338.1:0-53985 GCA_004024945.1 Uropsilus gracilis
ACAACAAGAGGCATCTGTAGAGTGCCAAGCCAGGTCACCTCTCAGCCTGATCACTGAGGATGGGTGACTAGGGCATTGTAGCCCAGTGTTGTCTCACCTTAATGCACTGGGAACAAAACATGCTCTCAGTCTCCCTTTAACCCTCACGGGGATTTGGAAAGATGAGGAATTGGGGCTTCATACACAGGGACTTCCACTGCCAGGCTGGTTCATGCAAACAAGCACTAGCTAAAAGTACCTTATCTCTCTATGACCTGCTTAAAGTAGAAATATTTCCAGATATGTGATAATGCCCAATGAAAACATATCATGCCCAGAAACAAGGGTGAGGCTATGGATTCTAGCATTGTGGACAGGCTTGCTTCCTCTCCAGTCCCTCACTCATCACAACACACCCGCAGAGAGGTTGCCTCCCCTACTTAAAGATACCCGTTCACCTGGAAGTGATTCATGCCTGTGTTCATCTCATGGATGCTTCGTAAATATGAATTAAATCTGCAAAGTCAGTTATGTCTCAAAAAACTGGGGTAAAACAAATAGGAGACAAAAATTAAAGAGTATATTCTTCTACTAGCTTGTCATTTATCCTAGTGAAAGATGACATGCTGGCATTAAAATGTTAGCTATGAAACTAAGTCACAACTGATTCCTTTAGTCCACTGACTCAATGTATTGTAAAATCTTTGCTAAATATGCTCTTGAGAGGATCGCAGTTGCTTCTTAGAGCAGACGGACTGTTAGGCAAAGCTATATTAATACCAGCTCTGGTTTGTTCTCATTTATTTCATTGTTTTCAGCCAGATCTGAGATCCAAGTATGAAACGTGACCTAGTCCCAGGCCTTGAAAAGAATCCCAATTGTGCCCTTTTGTGTACGGATTTTTTGTTCCAACACAGGCTGTAGCATTCCCTGCAGGACTTTGGCCAGGACATCTTGTCACTGTTGGGGACAACCCAGGCAGGAAGGACGGCAGGAAGAAGGCTGAAGTACCCACAGAGTTGAGTTGGTCTTGGGGGAAGAGAAAGCTCATGGCCCGGGTCAGGCAGCCACTGTCCCAGGAGGCTGGAGTTCAGCCTGAGGGTGGGAACTTCCTTGCTCAGCTGCTCTGGAGGCTGCACACAGGCCAGGGAGGGTTCTTGGTGCCCTGAGACTAAAGAAAGGACAAACCAGGCTCTGTCCTCGGAAACACACTCTGCATCTCATGACAAGCTCAGAAGTCACCACAGAGAGGAGATTTTTTGGGGAATCTTTTCCAACAAACTCCTCTGCAACACACTGATGTCATAGGTGTCAGCTACTGAGAAGAGCAAGAGGTGCCTAGAATGTGGCCTCTTCCTTCACCCACCCTGTCATTGCCCTCACTGCCCCCCAGGACAGCACAGGGTTCCCCTGCTCTGTTCAACAGCTTGAAAGGAACCAGCATCTTGAGAAAATAGTTGACTTGATGTCAATCTTCCCAGATGATCAGCACTGTGCCGCCATGACTGGCATCTGGGAGTTGTGTTCTACCACCCAGTTATTCCAGCAAAGTCTCAGCTTCTTCATCTGTAAGATGTGGATGAAAACAATGCCCACACCTTAGAGTTATTGTAAAGTTGAAAGGGCATAATCAATATGACATCAACAGGGATAGTCAAGTTTCCCTGAACAAGGATTTATAAAGTCTGGGGCTCACTAACCAGAGCTGAAGGCCAGCATCAGTCTACAGGGCTAAGCTGAAATTCGGAGCCAGGAGACACACATGTCATAAGCCTGATACGGCTCCTTGTAGGACGTTTCCTTCCTTGCTGTGTAAGAGTTACATGACTCGTGATCTGAGAATATGCTTAGACGGAGATCATTGTCATTTCAGCGGTGATAACCCTTCTCCTCCCAAGCCCTGCCACCACCCCTAATGACTGTCCCCCCAAGAACACCCTCTCCCCAGGCCCTGTCCACCGTTGTCCATGTACATGAGGATTAGACTCCCGGTTGTCATGCTGGACCCCTGTTAACTTCATTTTCGAGTATTCCCACCCGAGAACTCTTTTTCCAAACCATTTGCAAGATGTCACCGAAGTCAAGAGGACCCCCAAGTCTTCTCCTGAAATAAGTGAATGGACGGGAGGCGCCTGTGCTAATACCGACTCCTTTGCTCAAAGTGGAGGGAGCTCCACCAAACACGAGTCCCCTGAGAGATTCCAGTTAGGGATCTGCTTCTAGTGAGGAGCTTTCATTCCCCTAACCCCCTACTATTCATCTTTTAGAAAATCTTCCCTCAACCTGTCTTTGTATTCTGTCTTCCCTATCACATCGCCTATTCTGTATTTTCTCCCGTTGATTTGCACATGGAGAAAGACGGACCATTCCTCAAGTGCGAGGCTTGCAGAGCAACTTCTCAGCTCTGGACTCACATGGATCCTATTTTGTAGCCGAGTCCTGTATTCTGAGGAGCAGGTGCAGCGGGTGCTTCAGAGCCCTGGGTGGTTGCTTGGGTGCCCAGGTGTCTCCAACCTTAGCCTTTGTGCCCAGCGCTGTGATGGGCTTGGGGGCACAGCTGTGTCTGCTGCTCCTGCTGCTCACCCAACCCCCGCCCAGTTAGGCCTGGGTCCCTGAGCTGTTGTGCCCCTCGGGAGGGCGTTGTGCCCAGTCACTCCCCTCCTCATGCCCCCTGTGGTTCCTTCCCGGGAAGAGCCGCTCAGGAATGTTTAGAAGAGTGTGTGCTTTCTCCTGGCAGTGGGGAGCTCGGCCCCAGAGGGAGGCCTGCGGGTCTGAAACTGGAGAGGGGCTCCCTGCAAAGCCTGTGCAGTGGTGGCCCAGGGCTACAGATTCAGAATGTGTTTAGGGATCAGAGAGGATCCTGAGAACACGGATACAGGAACAAGTCACTGGCACGGTTCAGTTCCATGTAGGAAGTACTCAAGAAACAGCTGCAAGTTAGGAGTTTCTGGAAATGAGGAGGCAGAACCTCAGGGGACGAGTGCCAGTTCAGCTCCCCTGAGCCACTGGCTCAGATTCAACCCAGTGGGTTGAATCTCAGGATTTAAGAGTAGAGACTAGACAGAGCAAAGGCCCCTGACTTTGAAGCTGTCCTGGAGGCAGAGTCAAGCAGCAGGGATCCTTCAGGACTAGGGTGGTGGGAGGTTAAGTCTGCTTATTCCTTTTCCTTGGAGCAGATACCATGAGGTGATACTTGCTCAACCTGCTGAGAGTGTCCGGCTTGCTGCCTCCTGCTGAATATATGGGCTCATATGTGCCTCGGCCTCCATTTCCCTGTTCAGGATTGTCCACTCCCCTCAACCGTCTGTCTCCGGTCTAGCAGATGCTTTCCCATGTCTTCAACCCTCAGGGTTTAAGTTCTAGCCCTTTCCCTCCAACACAAAATGAGCAATCCCAAGAGATTCCTATCCTCAGTCTAAGCGTAACACCAGGCCCATCTCTCAAGGCCTCATCTCCCTGTAGTCCCCGCAAGCTGCCTCACACAGTTACCCTCAGGACCACATCTCATTCTTGTCTACCCTTGTAAATCGAGGGTTTTTGAGAGTTGGGTCTGGGTTTCTGTTCTCCCTGCTGTCTAGATCTAACCTGGTGCCCCTCCCCTTCCAGCACATAAAACTCTTGGATTGACCCACTGGAAAGAAGCTTGCTACCTTGGATTCTCTGGGTACTTGGGGAGAACTCCAGGCAGCATTATGGTCATGGCTTTTTTCTTTTTGGGATGTGGAGTGGAAACCTGCCCCTGGATCTAGAAACCACATTGGTGGGAGGAACCACAGCATGGAGCCTGAATACCATTTACTAACACTCTGAATGGGGGGCTGCTGGGACGATGTGGAGCTGGGTGGCCATTTTTGGTAAAGTCATGGGAGCTACATTTATAGACTCTTTTGCTGAGCTGCTGTGGTCAATAGCCACCTTGGCATCACAGGTGGTATCTCATTGCAGCACTCACTGGAATGTCCCCTGTAAACCTACTCCAACCCACCATGCTGGGGTGGGCACACCCCTGCTTATGTCTGCTGCCTCCTGCAGGGGGCAACACCATCCATACCAGACCCTCTCCAGTGTCTTCTCTTTATGTGGCTGGTCCTCCCTCTCTATCCCCTAGGTGTACATTGTTTATTGTCTTTGGTCACTGCAAAGACTCTTCTGTTTATATTTTGGCTTCACCTTGAGAGAGGGTTTGACCCGGTGTCAGTTTATAGACTCTTGGCCAAGTAACATTCAAGCAATAATTGTTGAATAGCTACGTTAAATGAAAGAATTACTTGTTTAGATCATCTATTTTTTGAGTCCATCTATGTCAGGAGGTTATGCATTCCCTTATGATTATTTTTTGAAGTTCTTCCAGTCTTCAATGGCTGTGAGAATTCAGTGAGCCCTGTGCTGGAGGGTTACTGGATTGATGTGAATGTGGGGTGTGAACATATACTGAGCTGTGGACATGACCCTTAAAACATTTGCTGCTCTGCAAGCCAATATTTGGTTAACTATTGGTTAATTATTTTGGTTAAATATTTTCAAAAAAGAACCAATGATAGGTCTGCTACAGATGCTTGCCTTCATGAACTGAAGAGTCTTAGAGCAAACATCAGTGCTCTGTTCATCTGTTATGGGGACTTTTGAAGGCACCCACGAACACCTTTAGTAGAGTCAAATTGCTGCCACAGTTGTCTAAGGAAGGAGCTATTGCTATGAAGGAACATTAGGGAACCTCACAGGAAGAGCTGTGGCCTCCTGATGCAACTGGCTTCGAAACCATCAGGTTCCCTCAGGGCTGCTTAACCTCCAGGGATCTAGCTTGTCTGTGAGATGCAGTCTCCTCAGCTATCATGTGACCTATTTTCTAGTGAAAGAAAAGACTGTCTTTATAGAGATGCTTTCAGCAGAATCTCCAGTTTGCATACACGACCCTGGAGAAGCTATGGTGATGCCATGTGAGCACATGCAAAGATGTTCAGAATCACTAGCCAGGTGGGCATCCAAGGACAAGTCACTGCACAGCTGTCAGAATGACTGAAGTTAAAAAAAAAAAAAAAGAAAAGCCCAACGTGTGGGTATGAGAAGACTGAATCACCTCTGCTGTTATGCTGAGGACGTGAGATGCTACAGAACCTTCAAAAAGCAGACCATTTCGTTAAGCTGCAATATGCCATATTAAGAAGACAAAGCTTATATGGAAGAGAGGGAGGAAGTCACAGTAGGGGAGAGAGAGCAAGACAGAGAGAGAGTGAGTGAGAGAGAGAGAGAGAGAGAGAGAGAGAGAGAGAGAGAGAGAGAGAGAGAGAGAGATCCAGACTGGCATGTAGCTAGTTGTCCTGTATCCTAACCTAGGTAGCATCTGCAGAGCAGAAATGAAGGTTCCAGTCATCTAGCAGTTCAACTGCTAAAGCCCCAGTAATGCAACTGCCAGCACATCAGCAGTTCAACTGCCAGAATTTCCAGTTGTTTCCACTACGGGAAGTCCAACACTTAGCCGCTTCAAAGCCACAGCTCCGCCCCTTTTCCCATCAGGCCCTGTTCCTCTTACAAATCCAGAATCTCTTCAAGCCCTGAGGTGGTCACTGAAAGCTTTAACACTCCAGGTAGTTAGTTTACTGTTTTGGGCATCAGAACAGGTTGGTGTTAGCAGAAAGTGTGACCTGATTCTTACCTTTGCAGTGGTTTCATGAAAAACCACTCCTGTTTTTGTTTTTGTTTTTTTCAGATTCATATTACAGAACACAGGGTAGACACCTTCCTGGTTCATGAGAGAACAAGTCCATGGATGTATGACAATATTTGCCTTATTGATGATATTTTTCTTTCATTTTGTTGTTTTAACTGATGAGTGGACTTCTATGAGCTTACCTATAACTCAACCCAATCACAGCTGAGCACTTTTTTGTGGTTAGAAACCTTTTGATATAGTCAGTTCATCTTTGAGAAAACTTGATTTGGTTAGGATTGGGGTCAATTTTCCAGAATCCAGATTTGTGTTTTAGGATAATGTGAAATTGTATTGCAATGATGTCTTCAAAAATATACATGTTTTATCTAATATAAATGAAGCCACAAAATGTCCTGTTGTTTTTCCCTTTTTTTGCCCTCTTCTTTTTCTCCTTTTATGTCAAGAATGATTTTAAATATCCATTCCCTTTTTTAAAAAAATTGATGAGCATCTATTTTTGAAGAGCAGACATACCCTCTTCTAATACCCCTGTCTTTGTTCTCTAGTTCTCTGCTAAGAGATGATGAGCAATCTACTGCTTTCCTCTTCCCCACCTCTAAAAGTTGGCATGCCCCAGGCTCTGTACTTGTAACTCTTACCCAGTTACAACAGCTTAGTCTTAATATTGAGGATCAGCTTCAGACTTATGGGCCAGCTGCCAGACACCTACCCTGCCCTACTGTAACCACATCATCAAGCTGAGTTCCTCTTGTGTCCAAATGACCACGTGCAACCTCGCAGTGTGCATCTTCCCCAACCTCTCTGTCTCTTGTCCTGCAGAAGTAGAGGATACCTTCAACATAAAGGTAAGGGGAAATCTTAATTTTGCCTTCAGGGTGGGGTCAGGACCCCAAGTCTGCAGTATGAATCATCACAGACAAGATTTTGAAGTGTGGCAGACTTGTGTCTCTTCTTTGATGGCTGTGGGAAGGTGGACTGCTCCATGGGAACTGAACTGGTTGTCACTTCCTTTCCATCCAGGACACTAGACACTGGACTTACTAAGCCACAGGGCACAGGAGAGCCAGGAAGTCATGAAAAGAGGCATCTTTAGTTTACCAAGCCTGAGCCACCTCTCAGCCTGATCACTGAGGATGGGTGACTAGGGCATTGTAGCCCAGTGTTGTCTCACCTTTTGTCTCACCATGCACTGGTGACAACATGTGCTCTCAGTCTCCTTTTCACCTTCATGGGGATTTGGAAAGATGAGGAATTGGGGCTTCATACACAGGGACAGCCATACTGATTCTTCTTAGAGCAGACTAACTGATAGGCAATGCTATATTAATACCACCTCTGGCTTGTTCTCATGTTTCATAGTTTTCAGTCAGATCTGAGGTCCAGGTATGAAATGGGACCTATAACCAGGCCATGAAAAGAATTCCTTTTTCGTCCTTTTGTGTACAGATTTCCTTCTTCCAACACAGGCTGCAGCATTCCCTGCAGGACTTTGGCCAGGACATCCCGTCACTGTTGGGAATGACCCAGGTAGGAAGGATGGCAGCAAGAAGGCTGAGGTACCCACAGCTTTGTTAACCTTGGGGAAGAGACAGCTCCTGGCAAGGGTCAGGCAGTCGCTGCCCCGGGAGACTGAAGCTCAGCCTGAGGGTGGGGACTTCCTTGCTCAACTGCTCTGGAGGCTGCACACAGGTCAGGGAGGGTTTTGGCCCTCACTAATCAGAGGTGAGTAGCTGCACTCATCTTTCAAGGCATAGTTTAGATTTAGTACCAAGGTGTTTGTTTCAAATCCCTTTTCTACTTCTGATGTTTCTAGATTTTTATTTTTCTCTTTGCTCATGGAAATATTTGGAAAGTAATATTCATCACTAATTGAGATGGGTCTGAGATCTGAAAATGTGGTTAGGGCTTAACACAACCATCTCTTTTAAATTTTAGCGCTGACAGCAGCCCCCTTCTCCCCTGGAATCCAGTTCACAAGAGTGGTCATCTTCTACAGAGGGGCACAGGCACAGGCACAGGATGATGGCGAGACCTCCATCTGACCTGGGTCCCCGCATGCCTGTCTGCAATTACAAACAGCAATGAAGACTAGAACGCCACTGCCAACACTGTACCCTTTCCACTATTTCCTAGAATAACCTGCTGAGAAGTAATTTTTTCCAAGTCATTTGCAGGATGTCATTAAATTTAGATTGAATCCTCAAGTCCTGTCCAGAAATAAGTGAATGGATGGGAGATACCTTAAAGTAAGATGACCACTTTAGACCATATCATTTTAGTGGGATCACAAGGAAAGGGAGCTCATCCTATTTTCATTTGCCTGGTCCCTCATTATTCACATTTTAAGAAAATTGTCACACAATTTCTAACCTAGCTTTCCTTTCCAGTATATCAGACTTTTGTACTATATGTACTTTTTACATAGTGATACAATAAAAGTCAATCCTTAACTGAGTACCTGAGATGACCACTTCATCTACTTATGATTCCCATGAGTACTTTGGGGGAGGCCCAGATTGGAGCTCCACCCTGTGTGTGTGTGTGTGTGTGTGTGTGAGAGAGAGAGAGAGAGAGAGAGAGAGAGACCCTTTCCTCACATCTCCAGCCAGCCAGTCCAGCTCCTTCGTGTGGTGGAGAAAGAGCTCCCAGCAGTAAGCAGTTTTCAACCCTCTGCTTGCCTCACATTTGCAAAAACCCATCGTCCAAGTCAGTTGGGGGGCCCGCCCAGAGTCCATGGAGAGGGGCGGAAGCACAGAGGCCATGGAGACAGAGTCCTGAGAACAGGGCCATTAGTTGTTCAGGGGGGCTGTCCATTGTCATCCAGTCCACTGCACCCCCACCCTCGCACACCTTTGTCATCAGCTCCAATCTTTTTTTAGACCTCTGTTTCCTAAAGGCTTGTTTTAATATATAATTTTTATTGATTTCACATAAATATACACAAACACACATATTGCATAATTGTCTACCCTGATGTTCTCATCTTACCACCCGTGAACCATCTTAATCTCTTGTGGGCCCTCCCCCATTTTACTCTCTTCTCCCTCCCTTGCTCTATGCTTAAGTTCTGTTGGCAGTTTTAAATTTTTGTTTTCCCTGTATCCCCTATATAAGTGAGATCATCCCATATCTCTGTTTATTTCTGGTTTATTTCCACTAACATGATTCATTCTAGGAGCTAGAAGGACTCCTAAAGGCTCTTACCAAGTATGGTAAGATGTATCTTTGGGATCACCACACACGCTTCCTCTATTCTCACTCTAGCCTCTTCCCTGTCTTAGTATCCACACACTAGGCATTTCTGCTGTCCTCTGCAAGAAGTTTCACAATGTTTTCTTCACCATTCCAGCTGAAAATAACCATTTGCTTTTTATAGTTTTAAAAGTCTAATTTAGCCCATCCATTTCTCTATACACCACAAATGAGTGAAATCATATGGTGTTTGTCTCCACACGGCTCATTTCACAAAACATAATGTCAACTTCATCAAGTTTCAGTTGGAAGCTCAGCATCTTTCTTTCTTTACATGTGAGTAGTATCCATGGTGTGTCTATGTACCACATCTTCTTGACCCACTCATCTATTGATGGACATTTAATTTTTTTTTTTTTTGGTTCTTGACTATGGTGAGTAATGAATGCTGTGATGAGCATATCATGCTTTTATTATGCATGAGTTCTTGACCCTGCTACACATGAACCCTTAGGCTATGGTAAATGACTGTATCTAACACGGTGCTATATCATTGTTAATGTCTGGCTGAAGGTATGCATATGTGCACCTTTCTAAAAGGGTAGTGACTTGACTTGGATGGTTAACGATTGTGAAACTGAACGGAATGCAGCACATACAAAATTTCAGGGGTGACCTTCAGACCTTAGATTGCTACGGTTTTTAGATATGAATTCACAATTTTCAGTTACTTATAAGTTCTGGGATTTATCCACCTTGCCAAAAAATGTGGTATCTTTGTGAACAGTTGTCTGTGTTTACATGTAGTCAGATATTAATAATAATATAGCACAACATGAGACAGTCACTCACCACAGCATCCTCCATGACACGACACAGTGACTTAGGGGCTATGTCTAGCAGGGTTAGGTGCTCACATCTGATAAAAGAGCAAGTGCAGAAAGCTCCATGCAGTCCCACATTCAGCTCAGCATTAGAAAGATTCAAAAATTAACTGTATGAAATTTCTTTTTAAATATCCACAATTCCAGAACAGGAGTACAAAAAATCATGACTGGACAGCATATCTCTTAAGTTTTTGGGAGAAGGAAGAGATGCTGAAATCCCTCTAATTTACAAAAGCAGAGGAGATAGAAATAATAGGAGGTAAAGAAAAGCTGAAAATCAGCTGATTTTCTTATTGGAACTGAAATTCGTGGAGTTGGAATTCTTACTATGGGAAAGTAGTTAACAGTTTTTTCTCAGGATGCTTAAACACAATCTCCTTGCAAAAGGCAATTTATTTCTTAATTTTGAGAGATCATAGTTGCTGATAAACTGTAAAAGGACCCAATTACCTAATCTTTAATGGAAAAAGATCAATTAAACTTTCTGATATTGGTCTCACCATAGCAGGGAGTAAAATTTGTATAACCATTAATCAATCTGCACTTAGAGATGCAATTAAGCTTATGTATTTTGAAAAGTAAAGATACTGAAGATGAATATCTTATTTCAATCCAGAAGAAAGCAAATCACAAAACTCCTCCATGAGAAAACGAATTTTCATTGATGGTGGGGGTTTATTTCTATGACATTGAGCATGCACATATGGACACACTCTCAATTTTTGAAAAGCATACTAAGACATATGTAAAAATGAGGGGCATAGAGTAAATATAGTACAAAAATCTATCTTTCTAGAAGGCATTGGGGTCATGTTTTTTATATTCTGGAATTCTTTTCATGCTAGTCACCTGAGCTAGTGGTTAGTGAGTCCTGTAATGAGCTCTGGTACATGATGACCTCAACTTCCAGGTGTTTTGCTTTATGTTTGATATCCACAACAGAGGTGGCACAGGGAAGAATCTGGTTTCCTTTTGGCCTTTGGCCTAAATGTACATATTAAACTGGCCAGCTTAGTCTTTCTGAAGAATGAACTCATTCCTTTGTGAATGGCAAGAGATCACTAGAAAACAAACATATCAAAGAATTACAATTTCCTAAAAGAATAAGAGGAACTGCCTTTAAAAATGGGAGTGAAACTAGTTGGTGAGAAAAGACCAAACAACCCTGACCGCAGGATCATTACTAGTAAATGAGGAAAGGCAGGGCTGGGATAGAGAAGAGTTTAAATAAATGAGTGAAACAAACCCTTTGAGTCTGTGTGCACTATTTCTTAAAAGGGTTACTGGTGCCAACCATACATCACATGGTTCATGCTTTTAAAGAAAATGTTGTCATTGATTACATACCCCATTGTATTCCAACATATCCCCACGGATTTATCTACCTTTATCTTTTATCTCTATAAGGTCTTTAGCCATTTGTATTTCTAAACATATAAAACATGATTCAACAATCTTGTAACTTATGGACATTTTTATCTCTCTGCAACTTTATCATTTTCCTGAAGATGCGCCACACTGGTGCTATGACCTGAAGTACTTAGTCCAGTTACTGTGTAGTTACTAGCTGGCTAAGTCCTCACTTAATAGGAGGCATAGGTTTTGGAGACTGAGATCTCAAGTGCCCCTAGATAATATCATTTGTAGCATAACATAATTGATAAGTGTTAACATGCTATGGCACATGTCTGGTAAGAAAAAAATTCTCAACATTTTAAGACAAGACCCAAAACATTTCTAACATTCAACAATTATTTGTATCCATTCTTTTTGTGGCCAGCCCACTCAGTCCCAGGGGATCAGACCTGCTCTAGAAGTCCAGGGTGCCAGCCTCAGGCCTCAGGACGAGGGCACACACACACACACACACACACAACAATAACAACAGCTGAGACAACTGTGAAGTCAACAAACCCCACATATCCTGGCTTAGGATGTGTGAGGAAACCAGAACCCTAGAGAAAGCCTAGGCAGACAAAGGAAGAACTTGGACACCCCATACAGACAGTGACTGCAGTGGGGGAAACTGTTACTTTTCTTATGTTTATTATAATGTTGAGCAAAATGACCATCTCTGGGATCCACTGTCCTTATAGACCATGCTGTTCACATTACAGTAAAAATCTGGGAGCTAAGCTGAGGCAGAGGGAAACTGAGACAAGCAAGTAGCAGCTGGCTCTATCAACATTAAACATGCAGTTCAATGGTACTGCTGTCATGATTGTGCCTTCCTTATTTTAATTACTGATTTGAACAAAAGATTTTATAGACCTGAAAACACTGATAAAAATTCTTAGTTTACTTTTGTCTCTCATTAGCTCACAGACTGCTGCCCCCAAGGTCCTTGCCCAGTTCTGGCTAAATAACTGGGTCGGTTGGTCCTACTTGGTCTGTGTGCAAACATGCAGACAACACCCACTGTGATAACACCCATCCTGTTACTTACTCTTCACCAACAATGCTGTGCCAGGCTCCTAAATAGGACTTTCTTTCTATGATCTTGTTATCTTGAAAAATGCTGTCTTGGCCCTCCAACAACGAAGGTGAATTATAGCTCCATTATGATTTCACAGATAGGAAGTTTTATGTTTCTTTCCAAAGCACACAAATGGATTTTAAGGAGCTATGTAACCAACTATAATTTAAGATCAGATGGTATTATCCTTGAGATAAGATTAAAATTTGGCAGGGGGAAAACAACTTATTGAGAAACTTGGCATCTTGAACAGGGAATCCTCTGTAGAATTTCAAGCTACATACATGGGATGCAAGAGGTAAATGTTAAGGAACTGGAAGTAGTAAGGTGTTAAAAAAAACTAAAAAGTAAGTGAGTTTATACTGTTGCTACTTTATTTTGTTGAAGCATGTGTGTGTGTGTGTGTGCACACGTGCTCATGTGTGTGTACACAAAGTAGTTTGGGGGTAGTTATTTCATTTGTCTGAGTTTCCCTGTCACAGCAAAGCCTTCTATCACATGCTTCTATATATCTCCAGGCAGAGAAAGAGACTGTGCTATATATGTATATATATTTTTTCACCAGGTCTCGCTATTTTTGCCCATAGAACCACAGGCTCACGTTGCCCGTGGTTGCACGGACTAAAGCAATCCCCAGCCTCAGCCTCCCAGGTAGCTGGAATTACAGGCACACGGCACCATGCCCAGCTATTTTTTGGGACTAGGTCTCTCTGTGTTGTCCCCGGACTCGAATCACCATCCCCAGACCCCACTGCAACAACATAAACTGTCATTTACAAGCATGTGCCACTGTGCCTGGTCAGACTGTGCTTTAATATAATCAATAGGCTCAAATGATATGGAATATGGTAAGTCTGATCTGTAGGGCAAGCTGGCTCCTTAGAAATTCAGGTAAGTCTTGAGCCTGAATTCCATAAACTCATCTGGTAGTAACTGGAGAAACTGGGAGACAGTCTCTATGAGGCAACCTTGAGACCAAAATGCCTCCTTTTTGGGAAACTGACCTTTTGATGAAAGGCCTTTATTGACTGAAGCCCATTCACATGAGGAGAGCAATCTGTTTTACTCCAACTCTACTGATTGAACTGTTAAGCACCTCTAAAAATACTCTCCTGGTATCAGAGCCCAGCCAAGGTGACATGAACATTAACTATCAGGGTAACTTGTGAATCATTAGATTGTTTTTTCACTTTGTCTCACTCAGTTTCTCAGTTTCCACCAAATAAAATTCAGCAGGATTTCACTCTTCAGGGTCTCCAATTTACTGCAGACCTAAGATCCTTGAAGTCATCTGGATTACAGAAAGTGCTCTGGATGCACACACACCCAGATAAAACCTCTGGCAGGTTCTTTTCCATGGTGGAAGTGACAAAGAAGTAGATTATGTGAGGCAGCTCTGTCCCCAAACATTAATACTATTTGTATTAATAGTAATATAATAATATTTGTCACTGTGTCGCCATTACTATGAATGGCATTCCACTGGTGTCATCATCACTTCTAGTATATTTTCATGAAGTCTTAGACACAGTTCATTCATCAAATAGGTCCATCTCTCAGCGTTGGTGAGTACAGCTACATGGTTCTTTATGTGTGGACTCCCATAGATTTGTTTTGTCGTTTTTTGTTTTGTTTTGTCTTTTCACCATAGATTTGTTAACTGTTGAACTGAAATATTCAACACCATTATTCAACCTTTTAGAATAAGTTTTGTCCAAATGAACCAAGTAGCTGCATTAAGTGAGCTCTACAAAACAAGGTGAACCATGGCAGATTTTATGAGTCCTTGAAGACTGCCGAGGGTTTTCCCTCCACCACCATGGTGATGATGAAACGTGCCTGTAGAATTCATGACTGTTTAAAAGGCAGCACAAGTGCATTTCCTCATTGGCTTCTCTTTCCTAATGTTATGGGAAAAATATTTTTTTACAGATGTGGAACTGTTGATTCAGAATTCAGATTTCACTTATTGTCAAATAGCAACTACTGAGATCAGAATAGGTAGCAACTTCTCCCATCACTTTATCTAGTCTGTTAAACATCTGTGACACTGTTCTTGGAAATATGTCACTGTTTCCAAAGTAGGCTGGGACCATGACACGGAATTACTTGTTCTAGAGGTAAGGTTTCTGATATGGTGAAGATTGTGGCAGTATGTGAAAGTCTCTTATTGTGAGTTGCCAGAGAGTAATATTTTCATGAATCTCATTGACTTAAAATGTAACTGAAAAACACTGGAAGAAGGAAGAAATGACTTTTTTAGTTATGATAATAAAGGAAGTAATTTTATTTTGTTCCTGGTAATTACATTAAAAATACAACTATAACTCAAATTTAATTGGATCTTTGAAGAAGTGGAAGGGAAGGGAAGATATTCATTTGTGGATTCTGAGGATCAGCTTGATCTTTCCTTCTTTCACAGAGATCAAAAGATTTATTGTTATTGGAGAAGGAAAGGCAGGATTCAATTATGACTGAGATGAAAGATTCTGGGAACAAAGTAGCTGCCTTTTCAATGCTAATTGGGTAGACTTTTTTAATTGATTCCTCAAAATCTTTACTTCAGTAATTAAGCCACTTAGACATCGGAAGGATGTTAGTTGAGTCCAGCTCCGGCAACAGAACTCAAAACCATTGCAAATGACTGAAATGGCAAAGGAATTAGACAATTGAAAAGGAAAAGGATATATTTTCCTAGTCTTCCAAAAATAATATGTAACGTATCCAATGAGTTAATTTTATGTTCTCTAAGTTAAGAAATGGCTATATACATACATACATACATATGTGTATATACATGTGTATATCTATATCTATATCTATATCTATATCTATATATGAAACCATCCTTTGTTTGAGGCACAAATCAAATGACCCATATTGGTTTCCCATCTGTCATAAACAGTGGCCTAAACTCCAAGCCCTTCCCAACTCAGGGAAACTGTGGACTATTGAACTCAGGAGTTAGTTCCCATTTTCAGATTTATAATTTAGTTTAAGATGTCAGATTTCTGTGTATTTAGTTTTTATTACATTGCAAGTTTTTAGAAATTGTCAAATATTTAAGAAATTCTCTAGCAAAATGAATCCATATGAAAAATAATATAGATAATTGAAACACAATTAGTAAATTGTTCCTAAATTATACAGAGGTGGCTGGAATAAGTGAACTCTATACTCAACCATTACCTCATAAAAAATTGCAGAGTGACCAGAGATGTAAATATTGTTGGCTGTTTTTTACACTAAGGAACCAAGGGTTAAAGGAATTACATAACTTCTCAATAATCAATCAGTTAGGAAGAAGGGATTTGAACTCAGGTCTGGTGTGGTTTCTATTTGGGGGCATACTATAGCATATGTTGGGCCAGAGGTATAAAGATAATGATGGACATTAAAGTGGCAGTAAGAACATAACATTAGATCAAAAGCAATTACTTCCTTTCAAACTTTCTCTTAATTAATCTTATTATTGTAAGGTAGAGTCTCAAATCAGCGTTCTTGTGTATTTAATGTTTTTCCAATAAATGTTCATCTTTCTTGTTTTGCTTAAGGGCACATAAGAATGTACTACCATAGTTTTATATTCCATGTTTCATTTTTTGTCATAACCTACTTAAAGCAAGTGATCCTGGTTTTCTGTGGCAATATTTATGTAGTTTCTTTATAAATAAAATTTCATTTTTTTCTTTTTGAGACTAGGTCTTGCTATTTTTGCCCGTGGAACCGCAGGCTCTCGTTGCCCGGGGTACCACAGACTCAAGCAATCCCCAGCCTCAGCTTCCCAGGTAGCTGGAATTACAGGCATGTGCCACCACGCCCAGCTGTTTTTTTGGAACTAGGTCTTGCTACAGGCCCCAGGCGGGACTCGAACCGCGATCCCTAGCCCTGGCCACTTCATAGGGTGAAGCTTACAGGCACGAGCCACCGTGCCCGGCCTTATAAATAAAATTTCAGATAAAAGACTTGAATTTATTTAAGTAAAGTATAAATTAGATAAGAGTCCAGATAAGAGGCAAAAATTATACAGGGGATTACAATGGCTGGTTTCAAAACAATTTACAAGGCCCTGGATTAGAAACTAGGGAGAGAGGAATTGCTGTGACAGGGAAACCCAGACTCATAAAACACCTGTACCCAGGTGTTTTATAGTTCCCAGTTCTAGTGAGGGCTCAAAAATGTGGAAGGGACAATATGTACATGATGAGAAAATAAACGAGGAAACAAAAAAAAGACCTGAAAGAGGGGAAAAAAATTGAGATGACATGGGAATTCAGAGTCATATAAAGTGCTAACTACTTAACTCCTGCTCACATTAAGTTTGTCCATAATAGCAATAGCATAGATTTAGACCTATAAACCTCATAAACCTCCTATTATTAAGTTAGTATTTATAATGAATTATGTTGTGCATGCTCAACATCATAATAATAAGGTTAATAAGGATAATAAGAAATATCCTCATTCATTTTAACATAGCGTAATAGAAATGAGAACACAAGAAAGATAGCCTGGATGCTTTGAATGAGTGCACCAACGAAAATCACACTTTTGAAAGGAAGGGGCGCCCTCCTTTCAAAAGAAAGAAGGCAAGGAAAGCCTCTGGGGGTGGGCAAACATGTCCTGATCAATTGCCAGCCATTTAAGAACAGTCACACTCATAATCCCGGTAAAGCTCACACACAGATTATGACACGCAGTGTGTGTTTCACCAAGGTTGGTTCTCCTGGGACCAGCCATCATTCAGGGTAAACTTTTAACATGGAAGGGGCTGGCTTTCTGCCTAAATCCTTATGTCGACATCTATTTATAGGCACCAGCAGCATAAATTCCTGTGATTCAAAGACTTAGGTTTTTCTCTGAGGCCACTTGTCTGGGCCCCATTCCTTCCCCAGCTGCTTTTAGAGGGACAAGTGCAGAAGTCACAGAGGCATCCTTAGAGGAGGGGAAAGGGGACTGTCACCACAGTCCAGGCTCCTTGTCCACATTCTGACTCTCCTAGGGATTTGAACAAGTCGCTTGATTTCTCTCAGCCTCAGTTTCTTCAACTGTCAACTGGAGGAAAGAATTGTGCTTGTCTCTGCAGGTGATTTGGAGGGCTAAGTGAAATAAAGTAAGAGAACCATCAGGGAAGGATATGACACATAGCAAGGCCCTGGCAGTTGTCAGTCAGCTGCTATTAGCCTGTCTCGTGAAGCACAATGTTCTCTGATTTGCCCTTAATGAAATAAGGAGAGAGTAATCTCTCCCTTTTTAAATGCTTTGCAATACTTCCACACAGCTTTCCCTTAAGGGCTAAACCAGGCTGCATTCCCACCACTGGTGGAGAAGGTGTCAAGCGTTACTTTTCTCCACACCCTCACCAGTGCTTCTTGTTTCCCGTCATTCTAGTATGGGCCAGTCTTACCCTTAAGGAGTTACATAGCAGACGATCCAAGCAGACTCACACTCTCATCTGGGTACATTATACTTGAAAGAGTCCACATTTTTGATGCGCATGTGTTGGGATCTATTCTAGATAACCTTTTGCCTCTAAGTAGAATTTTCAAGGATCATTTTTCAAACCTGAAAAGGAGGAGGGAAGTGAGAAATGGAGTTGAAAGTGAATGCTTTTAACTATACATCCAGGCAAATGTACTTCTCTGACAGCTTTCTTGAATTCCGCTGAAAAGAATTCGAGAAAGTGAAACGTGATCTTTCCTGAACTGACTCTCCTGTTCCAAGCACTAGGAGGGTGACGAGTACCAGATGAGAAAACCTTGCTCAGTCTTTTGAACCACACACTTGATTTGAAAAACATTGTTACAGAACTAATGTACAATTTGACAATAGAAGGAGTAGTTGCTAAAAATAATAGCCAAAAATTAACACATGTGGATTTGTTTCCCTACTGGATTGTTCGGAAGTATGATGTCCACAGTCCTGAGCTGTGTTGTCCAATGTCTTGTCTTGTCTTCTATGACATTTAAGGGTCAAACACCCTTCTTTGAAATCTCATGTGAAATTTACCTTCAGTGAAGTTCACAAAACCCAAAGCTTTTTGAGAATCCATTTGGCCAGAGGCTACTGTATAAAAGTCACCCTCTTCAGATATTTGTTTATAGGTGTTGATGGCTTTAATCAAACAGTTTCACTTGAATATAGAATTCTAATTCCTCTTCATTTACCTATGGCTCAAATCTTAACTATTTTTAAGAATGAGGGTTTAGCTTTGTAAAAATAGTATTTCCAATTATCTGCTAGTATGTTCTATTTCTTCTTTCACTATTGACAGAAATAACTCAGTATTTTTCAGTGATCTTTAGTGATATACTATCAATTTTACAGACAACCATAAAGTCATTTCCTCTGCATAATTCCTTTTTGTGTTCCTATCCATCAAAATACAATATCCACAGGAGGTTTCTCTAATAATTTTCTTGCTTCTTGTGACTAGACATGGATAAATGAAGTAAGTACCTTGCAATATGTAATTGGGCTGACATTCATTTATATTTGGGGATGAATACAATAATCTGTCTCCAAAGAGCAACTGAAGTAATTTTTAAAGATGGGAAACATAAAATTGCTAATGTGAAGGCCAGAAGGAAGAGGAGATTTAATTAAGGAGAGGGTTGATAAATTTTCCTGGTGATGGGAACATTGAACTGACATCCTTAAATTTCTCTATGAGGACAATGAGAAAAGATAGGAGGCTGCTTTTATAAAGTCACCAAGTCACCAGTGTTATTACTCAAGGCAATGAGCTGTTACATACAAGTTTAATTATGACCGCCCTTCGTCATCTTGATACTTAATAACACACCAGATGCACTTTGCTGTTCTGCCACTTGCCTGACCATTCCCTGCGAAATATGTGGCTGTCTTCCTTTTCCAGAGGAGATTAGCAGATCACCCCCATCTAACCTCTAGACAAGTGCCAACTCATTTCCTCTTCAAAGCATCATGTTCCCTGGGACAGTTTCCACCAGAATTTAGATTGCAAATTTGCTGGCTTTGGGTCAGAAAAAACGAAAAGAAGAAAGAGATTATCTCTGCTTTTTTCTGTGATAAGCAATTGAGATTTGTCAGCTAACAGCATAATCTTGAAGGGAATATAGTTGTTCTTGATGTGGCGGACTTCCAGAAGCTTCCATAGCTGCAGAAGTAGATAACATGACTATCTCTTGAACACACACAACGGGAACAACAAACTCAGAGTTGTCTGCTGATAGTTCCTTGAAAGTCTTTCACTTATTTTTCAGAAAAAGTGGGCTCAAATTAAAAAAAAAGAATTGTATTTTTGAAACACCAAAAAATAATAAGAGGTTGTGAAAAAGGAAGTATTTTAGATTCCTAAAAATATAAAGATGCAAAATTTTATGATTTAAAAATTCTAAACTATATTTCATAAATAAAGAGTATGATCATCCACATTCCAAAGAGCAAAAATCACTTAGCAAAGTGCCAATGTCTTACCAAGTCATCCTGTAATTGTATCAAATGTTCACTGTTTAATCTTTAGTTTTTGTGAGAAAATTTAGACCAGAGTTTCAAATAAACCTGTTCCTTATGATTCTTCTTTTTTTTTTTTTGATTCATTTTAGTTAGGTATAGTATTATTTTCATGCATCACTCCAAAACACAAAGATCTGTCTTCAGTATTGTACTGACTTATGTGACCTTGATAACATGTACAATTATTTATGCCTTTCAGAGTAAAGACCTTTGTTCCTCAGCAAGCACACACACACACACACACACACACACATACACACACATGCGTAAACACACATACAACTTGAAAACTGAGCTTCTCCCAGGCCCCTCTGCCATCTGTCTATGGAAGGAGCTGGTAATTTGATAGGCTTTGCCATATAGACTGACCATCTGGTATAGATAGCCATGAAGCTGACAATCCTGGTAGCACTATCTAAGCTCTGAGATCCCACCAGGAAATCTGTTCAAACATGTCATCCACAGCTCTATGTTTTCAGATATTTTAAAGCTAAAGAAAAAAAAATATCTTGTTATATAGGGAGAAATTTCCTTATCAAGCTAAAATTGATCCAAGTTAGACTTCTGAAGATTCTATCCAGCTGCATCTGATCTGACATTGTACTTTTCTGAAAAAATAATTATGAGATTAGTTGAAGATGAAAAGCATTAAGCAACAATTCTGAAATTTATAGTCAACACATATGTATACTGACTTTAGCATAGTCATAAATTAATATCTATTTGTGTACATCAGATAATTTTAGTTTCTTTTAGCATGAACATAAAGTAATACATTCACTTTCAGTAAATGTGAGCCACAGAATGGAAATGACTTCTTTTGCTGCATTATTAAATAAAGCACTTGTAATACATATCTAACATCAATAGAATGTTCTAGGGAAAACTATGAAACTTCCTGAAGAATTTCACATCAAAAATCTCTTTTATAAATTATAGAACTATTAAATTCCTTTTGTAAATATATTGTGAGAAAACTTAGCTGATTTAAGTGGTAAAGAACACAAAAGCACTCCATTCAATGTTTCAGTCATTATACAGTATAATTTTACAAGGGCACATTTTTTAAAAAAAGTTTATTATATAAGATTTTGCTTACATTTATTTTTTACCTTCCCTTTTTTTCCTTCCCTTTCCTTCCTCCCCCCTCTTCTTTCCTTTGCCTCCCCCCCCCAACCTGGTCACTCCATCTCTTCTTCCACTGCCAGTTATTGGTGAATTTTCAGTCCTTTAGATTCTTCCTTTTCTTTCCTGGAGCAATGTTCTTTAGCCAAGTGTAGACATATTTTCCTGAGACACAGCAGCCTGTGCTTAGTTTTCCAGGTGTATCTTTTGTTGCAGGCAGACAGTTCACACATGTTTGGATCCTTTCAGTGCCTCCTCCTACATAGGTAGAGCTTTTGTCTGGTATCTCATTCAGAATTACAAAAATATCATAGTGTTCCTTGATCTCATCTAACTTCATATGCAAGAGTGGGATTGAGTTCACCATTTATCCTCCAGGGGAAATCAGATATGCTCCTTATATTTCTAGGCATCACTGGATCCCTGAAGCAGCTGTGAGCCTAGCCACCAGGCTCTGCAAGGGCACTCAAGTACTGAACTGAAGACAAAGTGGTAGATTCCATCTTCAACACAAGCATACTGACACCAACAGCCAGTAGACCCAGACAGCAGAAAGTGAATGGTAGCTCTTCAGGATCAGCCATCACCGACCCTCAGCACTTCCAAACATTTTCCTCCTTCTATTCTGAATTCTGCCATCTTCTTCTCCCCTCCCTACCTCAGCCAGGTTCCCTGACTGTTGCTCTTTGTCCCCTTCAGCATCTTCTCATCAAGAATCCCTTTGCAGACCTGTTCACCATCTTGCTCAATTGTGATGTAACAACTCCACATGACTGTCTTCCCTTTCTTAGATGCAGCGGCCCTTGAGAGTATCTGCCATATTTATGCCACACAGGTTGCCCAAGTAGCCCTATTTTTATCAGTAAATAATAAATCATGTCAAGTTACCTTAGCAACAGCCAATGTCAGCATAAAATTCATAGCACTAGAGCAGAGACAACTTGGTGGATTTTAATGTCCATGACACTTTGGTTTACAGACATTGGCCCCCTGTTGGCCTGGGTAGAAAAAGAGGCTGAGAAGCCATGTTCTTGGGAGATGGGAATGATGACACACATGCAGATGTTTGTTCTTTAAAACTAAATGATCTTGGCATGAATCAGATGCAAAAAACTTCAGCTTCTTCTGTAAATGTTTTCAAAAATTTTGCAAATGTTGTTTTTGCATGAATGGTAACAAGTACCCCTGGTCATGGGCTGCTTCTTTACTAGCACATGGAGATTTATCTCTTCAGACCAGTGGGGCCAGATTCTCCTCAAGTCTGAGAAATAGGTTTGCTATAACTCGAAATGCATGCTTACTTTTGGGGGTGCATATGGGGTAAAGGAGTATCAGGGTTTTTCATACTCTTCACTAGTGTCAGGAGCCAGCAGCAACATGATCGAACAGTCCCAAGGGGGAGGGTAAGGGTAAGGATTGACATTTGAGTCGAAACTCAGACAGAAGTGGCCCACAGCCTCTCTCTCTGGACTGTGGCCTTGGGTTTATTTAGCATCTGACTTTTATAATCAGTAACAAAAGGAGTTTTGATCCAGGGTCATATGGTTACAAGCATATCTTTACCAGGAGGCCAGCTAAAGCAAGTTTTGTCTGAGACTGTTTAAGTTTGGCCAAAGTATGACCTGAAAGGAGTATTTTGCAAAGATAGCTTTACAGACAGTCAAGGTCTCTCTCCTTTCCCCTCCACACCGATTAGGCAAACATTTAGTAGTTTATCAGAGCATGCCACAAATAGAGAAATGAGAGCACAGCTCCTGACACACTATTAGCCTCTATGACCTACATATGTGGTGTTGCACCCTCCTCACCCTCCTTGTGATTGTACATACCTGGTTCTAAGAGGGAGTGACTAAAAGGGCAACGTCACACTGTGGGAGAAGAGACTTGGAAGAGAATGCCAAAGATGGAAAAACGCTGGTGGGAAAATGCCAGCAAGAGAACACAGAGAAAGAGCATGTAGATTTGTGGGGCTGGGAGGTTCAGCTGCCTGTCTAGTCTGCCTGCTTACCAAACCCAAATAATGCTACACTTCATATTGCCTCAACTCCTCAAATGTGAGGATGTGCCATCTTAAAGGAGATTCAGCCTACACAAGAGAGACTCCATTATTTCAAATTTCAGTAGTAACATGTGTAACATTAAGAATTTCCTGACTCAGAACAGATTTTTTGATTCAGGTTTCATTTTATCATCATTACTAGAGATTGTGGAAAATTTTTATGGCTTCTTATAAAACTGGAGGCCAAAGTGAATGTACTAACTTGTATAAATTACAAAAGTAAAATAAACAGTACTTTGTACATCTCAGACCTCCTCATCCCACATATGCTCAAGGATGACCCCATCCACCCACCTACCCACCCACCCAGAGTCACTACATGGGAAGCTTTGTCTCTCCTTTTTCCATCTCAAGACCTCCAATTGCACCAACTGTTAAAGCCAATCTTGATAAGGGTTCCTTATTAGTGTATTCTTATCACAAAACACCATCCTCAAATTGAAAGGCTAAGAATCCTGCCAAGTTACCATTTGCCTTTCATCACTGTTTTAAGTCTTAGAAGTTTAGATTTCAGAAGGCCAAACAGTATTATGGAAGGTTAAAGCATTATGCAACCAAGACCATTACCTGGGAAAGTAAGAACTAACTGAGCAGTGATGTGCCTGAGCCAAACGGCACAAAAACACTACAGTTTCACTCCATTTACTGGCAAGATCTCTCAGCTGTTACTTCTTCAGAGTCGTAGGAAACACAGTTTTTACCAGATCTTAGAGTTCTTAAAATATGGGTGTGATTGTTCTCCATACGTGGAGTGCAGAGAAGCCAGCTAATCAAAAATCTTGCTCTTATTGATGGAAGAGAAACAAACAAAATTAAATGTAACTGTTTTCACACAGGGGGAACACTATTTATAAGTGATAGGAAAAACAAACATATTAAGGACAAAATGTAATTAAGGTCAGACACTTAAAATATTAACAGCACATGTAAATAAGTTAGTCCATACTATGAGAGGGTAAAAGGACTGAACAAAGTATTTTCCATTTTCTCTTTTCCCATCTCTCATCAAAGTTAATCTTGGGCAAATATTGGACTATTTTGTATGTTCCCCTTTGTAAAGAACACCTTGCACAAATTTCTGTGTCCTTTCTTTCATTGAATGTCAACAAGTTTCCTAAATACATGTTGCTTCTTTCTCTTTCAACAGATCAATGTTTGCATAGAATGGTCTTAAAAAGAAAGGAAGAAAGAAAAAGTAGGTTGCTTTTTGAAAGAACTTTTAAATAAAAGTTTTATTTCATTTTATTATGAGAGAGTTGGCACCAAAAGTTTAGAAACATTGAGTGTACTCTCTTTGATGGACTGACATGACTTTATATTTTTCCTGGTATCCTGGGGTCTAAGCTATGTAAACATTCCAATGGGGTGATTCTGTGGATGGTACAAAGACAGATTTCTTTTTAAACAAATGTCTTATTAGTGCTTAGTTTCATGGGAGATGTACTGAACTGAAGACAGAGCAATGGATTCCATTTTCAATATAAGCATTAAAAAGTAGTTGCATAGTGCATCCACTGAAGTCTTTCTAGTTTCATGGCCCTGTCATTAAAAATGTACAAAAGCTGATGTCTCTTCTTAGAGATTAAATTTAAGACACACATATATTTACATATTTTTGTCATCACTTCCCACTTATGACATATCTTTCCCACAAAACAGTTTATTTAAGGTTACTTTTTACTCTGAATTTAAAAATGTGGTCCTTGTACTCATATGATTTTAATTTCATAGAAAATTTAACTATTTTACTTTTTTCTCTAGTGAAGTTGAGAAGGCATGAGAGAGACAGAAAACATCTTCTTCAAACGGAATTCAAGCTCACGTGGCATCTTGAAACTTAACAAGTCCCACTAGCACCAGGAGACCTAGATTTTTCTCAGATACATTTGACTTGAATTCTGTCACTTTTTACAAGTGAATATTTACAAATATAAAAGATTCCATAAAACATTGAAGTCATACAATCTATGGAAGGAATTTTAAAGCAAGGGACACAAGATCCTTTGATATAACTCTCAGAACATTTGTAAATTGGTTCAATAGCTACAGATTTAACAGCATCTATCACAGTAACTATGGTCTTAACTGTTATTGAGAAGAATATTAATACTGTTTTAAGACATCACTATTTTATTAACAACATAAGTTGTTTCAGATCTATTTTGCACATGCATAAGATGTTTTGCCTCTCAGCTGTTTTATCCCACTGTTTGAATCCTGAAGATATTTTAACATTTTGTTTCTAAATATACATATTTAGATAAAAATTATTCCTACATTGGAATTCTATTGGAAAAGATTCATCAGTTCTAAATTGTACACTGCAAATATTTTACATGATTGTTTTTCATCAAAAATTTGTTTTTCATATTTTCTTAGATACTTTATAGTTTTTACCTTTTTTGGTATTTTTTGCAGCCACATTGTCTATCAAGTTTCTCTATTCACACATGGTATTTTACTGTGTGTACTTTCATTGTTATTTAAATTTCTGTTCTTTAATTTTTATTATTACTCTCTTTATATTTAGTAATAATCGCACATCCTCTGATATAGTTGAGGATTTTCATATTTCTCTAGGAAAAATCTTCTGCAGCACTATTTAATATAAATCACCAGTTCTTTTGAAGAAAAATAGCTTTTTTATGGTGACACAAAGTATTGATATGTCTGAGTTTTGTTTTGTTTTTTTTTTTTCTGATTCACTAGAAGAGTAATTTAGTTTTCTACAGTGTTCAATTGGTCTCAATGGAATGTATGCACTTTCTATTGTGGAGCAAATAAAGATCAAAAAAGCATGGGGAAAATACACTCACCATCACACCCCCATATACAACAGGTATGTGTCATTTCCCTCATTCTCTTTGGTTTTAGCTAAGCAGGTAGGAGAGATTTTTTTTCCTTCTCCCACTCTGTTATTGTAACTCACATTGTTCTGCTCACATTCTGCTCACAACATTCAGCTAAATAATTAATCAAATACTTAAGAATCATCTTTTTACAAACTATCGGAGCTCTTTTCTTGATTTTCAATGATTTATCTATTTGTCCCAAGATTTTGCCATACAGAAAGCATCCACTAGAAAAAATGTAAGTAAGTAAATAGTCAGATTTCATTCTTGAGATGTAAGGGAGATAGAAACCAGTAGTGTTCTAAACTAAGAAGCTTTTATAACATAAGACATCATTCTAGAAATACCACCTCACCTCAACACTTTGGAAGTCTTTGAATAAGCATTTTGCAGTTTCTGATGCTGATTCCACTTTTAGTCTATTGAAATGATTGGAAAAAACTGTTGAGAAAAATAACCTATTTTATTTATCTTAGTTTTTATTGAGTTATAATTGACAAACAGTATTGTATACATTTCAGGTATATAACATGTGATTTAATATCTGCAGATATTAAGAAACGTGTCTTACTTTAAATAAAAACCATTCAATATGAGTGTGAGGTCAATACATTGGAAATAGCTGGAGAATATTTAGTTGGTACAAAGAGTATCCTTTATAAGAGAATCTTAGCTTCATAGCAAGAGAAGGATATGGGGTCCAGGGATAATAGAAAAGTCCCCAAAACTGTTATCTCTGGATGACTGTGGAAACTAATTAAATTTTAAAAAAAATCCAAATCAAGTTAGAGTATTTACAGAGAATAGTAAGGGGTTCCAAATGACACCAATCCTTAGAGGGTTGCTGTGACTGAGTGAATATGAATAGAAACTAATAGGAAAGACCTCAGAAAAATAACAAAGTGGGTAAATAATAAACAGATTTAAAAAGAATGAATTAGAGAAAAAGTTGATGATAGTGGTGAAGGTAATGATAATGATTTGGGAGATACATAAATTATGTGTATATCAGAAGGATTTTGTTATTTTCTCCCTACTCTATACATTTCATAGTTGGTATATTAGGAAAGTTACCGAATTAATACTATTTTGATAAACCACTTCAAAAATTTATGCTATACTATTTCTACATTTTTGATCAAAAATAACTTAAGAATTGTACTGGGGAAAATTTTTTTAAAGTCTGTTTGGGTGTTAAGTTCTGGTCAAGATAGAATAATGCAATAGATAACTATCAAACTGGAAAAACTATGTAAAATAACTGCATCCTCCAAAGAAGACAAATGCATGTGGTAAGCCAGAGAGTCACTGACTTTCTCCTGAGAGTCTCTTTTCCCAAATGAAATGGAAGACAGCAGACTCCAAAAAGGAAGTAATGTAAGTTGGAGGAAACAGAAATCAGCTCTTGGGGGCTTCTGAGATAGATGGAATTTGTTGCCAAAGAAGGAAGAAGTTCAAAGAAAAAATACTGCAACTCTTCATAGGGTCTTTCTGAACCTTGGCCCAATACTGCTTTATATTATGCACAGAGTAAAAGCTTTCAACAATTTGAGAAAAACAGTTACTTGGTGACTATGAATTGAATGTTTCTGGAGGTACTGGGAAAAATTGAAGTTCCAACCATTCACAGTGGGAAGAACTTGATGAGAAACACCCTGGGCACTTAACTGAGCCTCTACAAAGGACTTCAGAAAGTTATATAATAAGGCTCCCCTAAGTACAACCAAAATCTTCTCCTATGCTCCTACAGCACTAAGCTGATCCTCCAGTAAACACTGCACATTCATACAAAGCTCAGTGATCTTTATAGGAAGACAACGAAATCTAGTTTCATAGTGATAGCATCTATAATTCCCTGAAGACTATGAAAAATTACTGAAAAATTGCTTGATGGGTGAAGGCACAAGTAAATAGAACTTACAGTTGTAAAATACAACAGAGAAAAGAAACAGAAAGCATAGCTGTTGGAACAGGTAAATTGAGTCTTAAAGGAATTATTGTAAACAGTGAAGGGAAAAATAAGCACATTTCAAGGGTTAATCCTCTTTCATAGACACCTAATAATAGAATTTCAGGATTTAAAAACTCATGGAAAAATAAAAAGGAAGCATTGACAAATTCAAAATTGTAATGGGATTATTCTAATGCTATTCTCCTGTCAGTAATTGAGAGAATAAGTAAATTTAGAAATCAAGAAGAGGAACTAACATTGAACCCAGCAATCACTCTTCTGGGAATCTACCCAAAGGAGACCTCAATGTGGGTCCAAAGGGACACCTGTACTCAGATGTTTATTGCAGCACTATTTATCATTGCAAGGACTTGGAAGCAACCCAAATGCCCCAAGACAGAGGACTGTATGAAAAAGATGTGGTATATATACACAATGGACTATTATGCATCAATTAAAAATTACAAATTTGATAATTTTTTGGTAACATGGATGTACCTAGAAGAAATCATATTGGCAGAAACAAGTAAAAAAAGGAAAAAGACAGAAACCAAATGGTTTCACTAATATATGGGCAGCCAAATGAAAATACACAACCACAGGAGGGGACCAGCTGGAGTGGCCAGGGAGGAGAGGTGGTGGGTGATCCCCAGGGATCACAATGAGTTAAATATATATAAATAGATTATTTAAAATTTTTAAAAAATCAAGAAGAGTATAAAAGAACAACATTATCAACCAATTGATATAACTAACATTTTTGAAATACTATCCTCAGAAACTAGGGAATAAATATAGTACATTTATTAATATTCACCAAAATAAGAATAGCTTCATTTAGCAAAAATAGATTGTGTACTGGGTGAAATGGAAATACTAATAAACAGCTAGCATAGGACTGAAAAAATGCAGTATTTGCCCTCTGGTTATAATAAAATCAATTTTAAAATTAAAAATCAATTAACCAAAAGCTAATGTAAGAACATAGAAAAAATTAAATTAAGGAATAGATGTTCTAATTAGGAAATATTTTTAAGTAAATGATACTAGATTTGTGTGATCCTGCTAAAAATAATGCTTAAGGGGATATTGATAATTCTATTCATTAGAAGAGAACGTGACCTAAGCTTCAACTTCAGCTATTAAAAAAATCCCACTAAATTAAATGCAAATAAAGAATCATATTAGCAGAAATAAACCAGAAAGAAAAAGAGAAATATGGAATGGTCTCGCTTATATGAATGATACAAGGAAAAACAAGCAAATGAATAAGAAAAATTTGAAATAACCAACAGAATCGAACCATAGGGCTAGAGAAGGGGAGGAGGAAGAAAGCACAGCAGATAAAGGGTGCAAAGGCTTGAAATGCTTAACAGATGTTGGGGAAATGGGAGAACACTGGGGCACAGAATGATGGAATATATATATATGTTATAATAATAATAAAAATAAAATAAAAATAAAACACATTCTACCAGTAAAAAAATTAATTAATTAATTAAATGCAAATAAATAGAAGGAAAATAATACATTAATGCTTTGATGCATTAACTAAACGGAAGACCAAGAGGGCAACCCAGTATCTGCACAGATCGCTCTTGCTGCAAGAAAGTTCCAGAAAACCCCTCAGCAGGTGCTCTGACTGACAGAAATGAAGCCGCTGTTCTGGTCGCTTTTACGACACAAGTGAGAAGCAAAGCCTGCAGATCCTCAAGGGTTTGGTGACCTTGAGGTGGCACTACCCCTGGAGAGGCCTATCAGCCTCCTGCTATGGCACTTTCTACAGGTGTGTCTGTGCTATCACCTTCCTGCCTTTACTATTCCTGAGGGTTCTTTTTGGTTCTATGTATGACTTGGGACAATTTACTTGGCTGTGTTTGGGGTCTGGGAGCAAAGTTTTCCTCATCGTTTACGTGCATTGCTTACTCCGTTTTATGGCGGGAAAGGTTCCTCCCGCTTCTGACTGAGGGAAACCTGGTCAGCAGTAGAGTGGGCACCCATGGGGAAAATGCAGACTTTGAATATGTAATAACAAATATTATTTGCTCTTATGTGAGAAAAACGCTCACCTCGGATGAAAAGGAACCATCTCTTGCCAGGGAAAACGTGCCTCTCAAGTCACGGAAACAGAAACAAGGAGTCCAAAAGTCTTCACATCCCAATGTCTCAAAAAGAAAATTTGAGGCCAAATCTGACAAATCCTACTGGCACGTAAGGAAGAAGGAACAGCAATCCCACCCTGGAGAACAGAAGGTCCGAGAGCAAGATACAGTTAGAGACACAGGAAGGTTGAAGATTTTGGCCTTTGTTCCCAAAAGATGGGAAAGGTTTACAGCAGGCTGGCAGAGACAACCTTAGAACAGATCTGGTTTTGAAAATATCACTTCGGTGGTTAAAATTCTTCAAAGTACAAACTCCCTCTTCTGTGAATTCTTTCTCCTCAACCAGTGCCAGATTCTATGCACAAAAGAATGTGGCCACCTCACCAGAGTCATGACTCTCTGTTCTCTTGTTCAATTGTCTCTACACTATGGACCATCGACGCTCTGAGAAGTCTTACTGTACCTTAGAATATAAAGTACTGGAGGCCCTACATGTTTGTTGTCAAATATGTCACAAAAATGTGGGGGAAAGGGCCTGTTTTATGCTCATCTGACACCCAAGCCTTGGGGTTACACGAGTGGGTGGTCAGTGTCAATAGAACATATGACCATAAGGTCAGTTGCTTCTTGGGGACATCTGTTAGTTTCCCAACAGACCCAGGGGAGGAGGACTTGGAGGCCTCATCTTATTTTTACTTGTGCTTTGGAGATCTGCAGTTTTGATTTCTAGTATATCCAGAAGGAATCACATTAAGGATTAACTTGCTATCACCAAGTACAGAAGCAACTGGCATTTTAAATTTTTTTTATTTACTTATTTTTAACTGAGATATCATTGGTTTACAGTAGTGTATAAAATTTGGGGGAATAGCTTCATACCTCCTCAGATGAGTGACACTATACCAGGCCCACCAAAAGCATCCAAAGTCCTTTACCCTAGACCATCAAGTCCCCATCCCTCTTTGATTTCACCCCACTTTCCCCTTCCCTACTAGTCACCTCAATTCTACATTCATGTTACTAGTTCTGTTTTAGTTTAATTTTTTCAGTTCCTTTATTTTGTTTCTCTATAATCCAAACATGAGTAAAACAATCCAGTATTTGTCCTTCTTCTTCTGACATTTTACTTATCCCCTTATTTCACCGATTTCATTTACCCCTTTTAGTTCCATCCATGTTGTCACAAATGGAAGGAGCTCATCTTTTGTTTATAGCCGAGTAATATTCCATTGTGTCTATACACCATATCTTCTTAATGCCATCATCTGTCCTTGGGCTCTTAGGTTGTTTTCATGGTGATTGAATATAGTGCTGCAGTGAAGACAGAAATGCATATATCCTGTTTGAATTTTTCAGGTAGATTCCTAGAAGTAGAATTACTGGGTCATTTACTATATATTTAACATTTTGAGGAAACTTCATTCTGTTTTCCACAGGGGCGGGACCAGTCTACATTTCCACCATCAGTGTACAAGTGTTCCTTTTTTTCCCACACTACCAGTAGCATTTGTTGTTTCTGGGTTTTGTTGTTGTTGTTGTTTTTAACATGGGTCATTCTTACAGGAGTGATATTGATACAGGGTAGTGATGCAGTTGAAAATCGTATTAGCGCCAAAATACCCTGGTGGTGGAATCTGAGAGAAAGAGCTGCAGGAGAAAATGGGAAGCAGGCAAAATGGGGATAAAAGGGAGGAGCAAGGATAGAGGGGGAGGAGAGACAAGAATGGCGGACTGATAGAACAGGTCCACATGATCTGGCCAGGGGAAGCCTCCTGGAAGAGTGAGCTGGTGGCAAGGAACCATGGTGGGAGAGTGGCTGACAGAGAAGTAGCTGGTGTGAAGTCAGATACCAGAATGGCAGACTGGGGGTGACCAGGGGCTGCTGAGGGTAAGCCTGGTGAATGTGGTCAGAAGCCACCAAAGGTGAGCCTGGTAAAGGAAGCATGTAGAACCGCAGCAAGGTGGCATATTTGGAAAGTTGAGTTTGTATTAGCATCTGTTGGAAAGTTTGAAGACCCTTGGAGAGAGAAGCAAAAGAAGATGGTGGAGAAGGACTGGACATTGCAGGGTGCCCGTGGGTTTGGAGGCACCCATCTTAGACATGTGCTTGGGACTTTTGGACTAAATGATATTTGGGGTGAGATAACTGGCCACTCTCCACTTAGGCATTAAGGACTTTCTGATTTCCTGGTTAATTTTCCCTGTTAATAAAATGCTGTTGTTTAAATTACTTTGTAACTTTGGCAACTGCTGTGCAAGTGGGTGATGTGGATCTGGTAAAAAAAAGTGGGGCGGCAGAAGTCACATTTTTAAAGGTGCTGCTTTTTTCCTGTGGCTTGTTCATTGGTGGCTTTTGCCCCTTTTAACCTGATTTCAATATCTTATTGTGGTTTTGGTTTGCATTTCATTTGTGATAAGTGATGAGAGTTTTTTTCATGTGAACTGGCTTTTTTTAAAAAGCATGTTACTCTTATTTTAGGAAACAACACAATTTTCACCTACATTTGCTGACCTGTAAATTGTTTTCTTATAGGTGAATATAACCAAGATGCCAAATCATATATGAACCATTATCTGAAAAATCAAGGAATCAGAGCAAAGTAAATTGATTGTCCCTTTCCAACTTGACAAGTAGTGTGTGTGTGGTGGGTGAGGGTGGGGGAGTGGGGAGCTTGAAAGTACATCAATTGGTCATGGCAAGCTTTTCCTGGCTAGCACCAAGGGAGGACCAAATACACTGAGTTCATAAGTACACTGAGGATATGTACCTATGAACTTTTCTTTCATAAAATGGGCAGCTGTTCTTTTGCTTGATAGTCTTTTCAATGTGTTAAAGTTTTCCATGAGGTAAAACTTTACCTTGGGAATATATGTGAAACATTTAGACCACGCTCAATGAATAATTATCTGATTCTTTTTAAATGATTTCTTGAATATATATCCTCTGTTCAATAGATTAGATAATTTAATAGTTTAACTCTGAGAGGAAATTCTATTTCTGTACTTCCAGGTTCTTGGGCGTAGAAAAGTCTCCTATTTCTTGTTGAGGCATGGCATTTTGAATAAGTATATTGTGTTTACATTGGTTATCGAAGCAACATTTCCTAAATGGTGCATTGAAGAGTCCTAATAGCACAAAAGAGTTAATTAAGAATCCTAGAATGCTAATTTACTTCCCTCCATAATAATTCAGTTTTTATTAGGAAGAATCTAAATAGACACCAAAGACTGTAAAAGCTCATAGTTAACCTTCAGTTTATGGACATTAGATTCACACTTTTTACAAAATACCTGGCATGTGTCTAATCCCAGCATATCCTGGGTCAACTAGAACAAGACTTTCTATTTCACTGTTTACTTGTCTGAGAAGACAGCAGTTACCTAGATACATGAGTAACGTTCACTATGGTTATGGTTTGTCAAATTTGTCTCTATATATTTTGAAGTCATTTAATTATATCTCTAGAATAGATGTACCTGGAGATTATTGTAATACTGCTTTCTTCTTTATCTTCTGTAAACATTTTACCTTAAATTTACATGTGCCTTGTTGCTAACACAGACACTTTTTTTAGGTCCATCTTTTATCATTCTTGCACTTGCAAATTGTCCTTATTTTCTGGATATCCTTATAAATAATACACAGCTATAGTATTTATTTTATTGAAGTAATACTGACTTAGAACACTTATTAGAGGTTGCAGATAAAAAAAAAACCTTTTAAATCAACATCTCTATACACTACCTGATGTTCATCAATGGAATTCTAGTTTCCAACTATCCCCATACTAGAAACCCCTTTTACCTGATTTTCCCACGTCTCTTCCGCTTTCCCTTCTGGTATCCACTACTTTGCTCTTATAGTTAAAAAAATCCATTGTGTATCTCAACTACATCATAGTGCTCTTTTCCTAATCAGTCCTATAATTTCAGTCTCAAACTGTGGTCTTCATCTATGATCTGAATACTTGAGAGTCCCCAGGAGTCTTTGGTGGGGGTGGGAGTCCTAGTTCATTTGGGCTGCTATAACAAAAATATCATAGATTGATCTATTTCTCACAGTCCCAGAGCCTAGAAATTTCAAAATCTAGGTGCTGATAGCTGTTGTCTGGTGAGAGCCCACTTCCTGGTTCACAAAGGGACATGTCAGTGTTTACTCACATGGGAAGAGAGCTTTCCGGAATTTCTTCTAAAAGGGCACTGATCTTATTTCTCATGATCTAGTCACCTCCCAAAGGCCCAGTCTCCTAAATCATCACATATGGGGTTAAGATTTCAACCTGGCAAAGAGAGGGTGAGAGGAAGTCAAAACATTAGTTTTAACACTGAGATACATAAAATTAAAATTCTTTTTACTTACTATTTTTCCTAGAATTGAGATGGTAATTGACATGGACCATAGTATAAGTTTCGTGTCTAAGGTCATCACTTGGTATACATATATATTTCAGTAAGATTAGTTATGCATTCTTCATTTCACATAATTAACATTTTGTTGTTATTGTGAAAATATTTAAGATGTACTCTCTTAGCAATTTTCAGGTATACATTACAATATCTTTTAACTATAGCCACCATGCCATGCATTAGCATTCTGGAACCTGTTCATCTTTTAACTGGAAAATCATAACCTTTAGCATTTCCTCATTTCCCTCAACCACCATCCCTGGTAACCATGGATCTATTCTCAGTCTTTAGGAGTGACTTTTGTAGATTCTGTATAGAAGTAGTATCTTACAGTATTTGTCATTTGGGTATAATGCCCTCAAGTTTTATCATGTTGTCACAAACAGTAGACTTACAGACTTACCGTATCTTGGCACTTGTAAATTTTGTAAACATTGGAATGCAATATTTTAAAGAGATAGTGATTTTATCTCTTTCTGATGAATACCTGAAAGTGAAATTGCTAGATCATAAGGTAGTTCTTTTTTTAATTTTTAAAAATACCTTCACAGTGGAGTGATCCACAGTGACTGCACCAATTTGTATTCTCATTGGCAATACACAGGGGGTCTCTTTTCTCCACATTCTCTTTGCATTTTTTACTTTTCTTGTCTTTTTTATAGAAGCCATTCTGACAGATATAAAATGGTGTCTCATTGTGGATTTGATGTGCATTTCCCTGATGATTAGTGATGTTCAATGTTTTTTCTTAAACCAGCATGCTATTAGTATGTCTTCTTGAGAAAAATGACAGTTCAAGTACTCTGCTCACTTTTTAACCAGGTTGTTTTCTGCTGTTTATTTATATGATTTTCTAAAATATTCTGGCTATTAATTCCTTAATGCATGTCTGGTTTGCAAATATTTTCTTTCATTCTGTATGTTACCTTTTCATTTTGTTGATGTTTCTTTTGCTGTGTAGAAACTTTTTAGTTTGATGTAGTCTCCCTTGTTGATTTTTATTTTGCCAAGATCAGTGTCAGTGTCCCTATGCATTCTCCTAGGAGTTTTAGCTTCAGGTTTTGTATTTAAGTCTTTAGTTCATTTCACATTAAGTGGCATAAGATAAGAGTGAAATTTCATTCTATTGCATGTGATTTATGGCAGTTTTCCAATGCCATTTATTGAAGAGACTATTCCCCTTGCATATTCTTGTCTGTATTTCCGTTTTTTTTTTTTAACTTTAATAATTTTTTTGTGGGAAGAAAGCAAGTTAAATAGATAGGTATACATACTACAATACCATAATTACAAAATTATAACCATGCAAAATAATATATTGTTTACTGACGTGTGATTTAAAAGTTTCAAATACCACTGGAATGGCAAACATCAAATCCAGTGTACTGATTATTATTTCTGGGAATGTATAATGGGGAATAGGATAGAAGAGATATCCACAGAGAATGTCAACTATCTCTGTGATGGTTGTTTTTTAAAATTTAGTTTAATTTGCACATATATGTGTATTTATATTTATATTACATTATTGTATACCTTGGGTTTTTCCCACTTCCTAAAACCTGTTAACCATCCAACTTTTTTGTGCCCTTCGCCTCCCCCACCATCTTCCCCCTCCTCCACTCTTGCTCCATTGTTCAGTCCCATTGGTTGTTTTATTTTTTCTTATTCGTTTGTTTGTTTTTCCCTATATCCATCACATAAACAAGACCATACTGTATTTCTCTTTTTCTTTTTGACTTATTTCTGCTAATATGAGTCTTTCTAGTTCCATCCATGCTGTCTGTATTTTCAAATATTAGTTGACCATTTGTGCTTACAGTTATTTGTGGACTCAATTCTATTGCATTAGTTGATATGCTTATTTTTATGCCAGTACCATATTACAAAACTTTTTGAAAATAACACGAAGATGTTGATGGTATTTGTCACCCCTTCATGAAAGAATTCTAAAGTTTTCCAGTGGTCACATAAGAGAGTGAATGCAGAAGCAGATGGGTAAATCCAGTCAAATAATCCATCTAAACATTAAGGAGAATTGAAACAGCGAGAACAATATTGTTCTTCTCAATTAATAAGTTTTTCTTTAGAGAAATGCGGCATTTTCACAAAATTGATATTTATATTGCATGTGATAGGTTGTCATAATTTTAAATAAATTAATATTTTAACTTTTTCTCACTTATTTCATTATACTAAGTATTGATATGAAATTCTTAATAACATTTACAGATTTGAAAATGTTCGCAGACAAAAAAGTGAAAAGCCACTGAATTAAATTTGTAAAAGTTTCCCTTGATTAATTTTAGATTTTATTAATTCAGTATATTTATCCTTCATTTAATAATTCGAAGGCCTAAGAACACATTGATCACATTGAGTTCATTTTATGTGATGATTTAATTGAAGTAGAGGTCTAGGTTACTGGCAAATTCTCTTAGCATTTGAAAGTATTTTTTCATTGTCGTCTGACTTCATTTATAATATTGAGATTACACATATATAATTGTGTGGACTGAAATTTTTTTGCAGTGTCTTTGATTTACAGTGCTATGTATAGCTCAGAGATGTAGGGTCATACCTCTTCAGATGTGTGTTGCCACACTACCACACCCACCAGCAAGACATCTAGAGTCCTCCACCATGTTCCATTGCTCTGCGCACTATCTCTCCCACTCTGGTAACCTCAGCAACTTTCAAAGTTTAGCAACATCCTTGATGGCCAATATTCAGAGACACACCACTCTCGAAAACCCTGACTTCTATATCTAAAGCTCAAATGTGCAATATTTTCATCAAGTTACCTTAATCAGGCCATTATTGTATTTGAATCATGACACCTCTAAATGACTTAGTAGTTTATCAAATTAATGATAATTCTTAGTAGTTAAAATATTAAGATAGCATCAAGAAAACTAAACTTTTTTCACTTTTAATTAATTATAATCTCTGATATGACAGTATTGATCAATAATCACAATAAAATAAAAAATTGAAATACATATATATTTTATTAGGTAATATTTTGGGAGTATGTCAAAGGAAATAAAGATCTCAATAAAGAAAAGAAAAACACATTTAAGGAATAAGTTTGCCATGGCGACAGAGTTATGTTTGTCCCAGAGTGATCGTACCAAAATAACTTATCTCAAAGCCCTGGATACCTTAAATTAATGGAAAAAATAAAGAGAACATTAAAGTCTCATTACATTAGATTATGATTTATGGATTAGGTTTAATAGCCTCAGTGTTCTCCCATCTGCTGAGAAATATATCTTCAGAGGCTTAACATTAATTTTCATAATTCAATCTTGAATAGTTTTTCACAAGCAAAACTTATTCAAAGAATTTCCCCTCTGTGGGAAAATCCCTAAAGCTTCATATGACCGAAATCTATTCAGAAATATAAAAATAAAGAGATACCTAAGAGATACATAAATATTAAAGGAATGGCAATAACTTCATAAGAAATTATACAGTTCATGAAGTATTTAAGGGCTGATTTTTCAATTTGCAGATATGGCAAATCCCTATATTCTTCTGCTGATTTTTTCAACTTATATCTATATGTGGACAAAACCAAAAATTTTTTTAAGTCACAGATATTTCAATATAAAGAAACCTCAAAGTACTAAATTAAATCCTAAATTAGGTGGGTGAAGTCACAGAGCAATTCTTAATTAATTTCAATTATCATGCTGCTGATATTTTTAGTGATAAGAAAGCAAGCACAGGTTAATAGATAAAATTGGCCACCAATTCACTTAAAATATTTCATGCACCTCTCTTTCAAGTCCATTTGTATGTATATTCATTCACGTTCTGGGGTTTCAGATTTAAGACAGATGAATGTCAGGCATTGTGCTGTATGACTGACTAGCTGTTTTCCCTAAAGCAAATAACATTTTCACTCACTTTTCTCTATGTCAATCCCTTTCTGCTCTTCTTTCAACCTCATGGTTTCTGAATTGTTTAAATATTAATAAACTCCATTCTTGTGGTAAAATTCAAAATAAAATGGTTTGGTGAGAAATCTTAGTTCATGGCAATTTCAGCCAGGTAGTAGCAAAGAATTACGGCCTTGTACTGAGAGAATTCCATATTTGCAAAACATGACTGCCATTGGTCACATTTTGTTTAGAAGGGAAATAGCATTCACACTAAGAGTATCACAGTGTGGTTCATGTTGTTGTTTTAAAATCTTAAAATGGTCATCATTTTACTCTCTTAGGACCATCTGAGAAGCGGATTTAAGCATGGAACCAGGCTGCCCAGCTCAGAGCCGGGGACATGGGATGAGGTGGTGAAAACAGATACTACTTCTTGCTGATCGTCCTTTCTTTATAACCTATCAATCTTTAGAAATAGAAAAAAATGTTTTTTAAAAAATATAACAGATTAAAAAATGGAACATTATGAACCACTTTTAAATTACTTTTTCCAAGCTATTCAGGAATTCAAAATTCAAAATTGATAGAACAAACATAAAAGAAAAAGAAACAAAAAAAATCTCACTTGTGTTTGTTGGGTAGAAACAAGATAGGTTATGCTAAGACTCCAGGATTTTCACTGAAAGCACAAGTTACTTTTCTATCATTTTAGTACCAGAAATGTGAGGAACCATTAAACACTGAGAGATGGCCCAGGTGCTGTTAATATACAGGAACTCTCATTTAATGCAGGCATTGAGGATATATACAGTATTGAGCACCTGCTATGTATTAGCCACTGGAATTGTTGCTAAGGGACATAAAAATAGTAATAAACTATCCTTGTCCTTAGAAAGCTCACAAACCTGTCACAACAATTAAATTCCATGTGACAAGTGAAATATGAAAGGAATGAATAGGGCTGGAGCACAGTGTAGGGATACATACACTACTTGGAAGTAGGAGAAATTGATCTGAGCTTAGTCTTAGTAGGAATTAGCTAATTCAAGGGTTTTCTAAAAGGAGAACTCTGGAGAGAGAAGGGTGGAGTGTTGTGAATTGGAGGGGAAGTGTGACTAGTAATCTTTATGGAACACCTGGAACTCCAGGCTGTTATTGAGGAGACATCTCCGTTTTCCTTACTTTCAATGAGACATCTGCCCGATGAGAGTGTGGAGCATTCAAAGAGCCTGCCACAGGTAAGTGGAAACAACAACATAAGACAATTGATTACTACAAATTTTAATACAGATTATTAAACTTAAAAGAGGAGTGACAGATAAAGCGGTCAGTTCAAACTCTCTAAGTGCAGGAAGGATAAAAGAATAGGCACACCTCAAGTCACTGAAACAAGAAAGATGTAGAGATATTGGAACATGGGCAAAGAGGCTTTTAAGTAAATTGAATAGGGGGCTGATGCTACTCAACTTCAGACTCACATATAGCTATAGTTATCAAGGCAGTATCATATTGGCAAAAGAATAGACAGATCGATGGAATACAATGAAACATCCAGAAATAAGCTTACATAAATATAGTCAGTTGATCTTTGATAAAGGAACAAAAGCAATACAGTGAAGCAAGGATAGCCCATTCAAGCAATGGTGCTGGACTAATTTGATATAAAAGTGCAAAATCAAGAAAAGAAAGAAAAACAAGTCTAGACAGAAATCATACCCCTCCACAAACACATCCTTTGGTATTTGCCCAAATGAGATGAAATCTACAACTACACAAAAATCTGAACAAGGAAGATTATTGCAGCTTTATTCATAATTACCAAAACTGAAAGCAACTTTGGTAGGTGAATGGTGGTACATCCAGGCAATGAAATGTATTTAATGCTGAAAAGAAATGAGCTGTCATTGTCATTCCATAAAAAGATATTGAGAGACCTTGAATATATAGTACTAAGTAAAAGAAACCAAACTGAAATGACTGCATACTGTATAATTCCAACTAGATGTCTTTCTGAAAAAGGCAAATTAGTTGAGACTTAAAAAGATAAGGTCTTTTTAAGATCAAAAAAATAATTTTTAGAGTACTGAAATTCTGTATTATGCCATATTGGTGGATACTTGTCATTAGACATTTGTCTGAAGCCAGAGTGTAGAACACCAAGAGGGAACCCCAAAGTGAACTGTGGAATCTGGGTGATAATGATGTGTTCATGTAGATTCATCAGTCATAATAACTGTACTCTGCTGGGGAAACTAACTAAGGGAGGGAGACTATATAATTTGGGGGCAAGGGGTACATGAGAGATTACTGTATCTTCCTCTTAAAGTTTAGAGCCTAAAACTGCTCTAATAATTTGTATCTGTAAAAGTAATTTGTATTTATTTTAAAAAATGAAATATAAACACACACATCAGCAGTGCAATTTCCAGGTGTCAGTATGTAGTTACTCGACTTTCTCAAACTCTCCAGTTGATATAATTCTTGTTACTGTTCATTTTTCTCTTCAAAGGATGGTTAATTTGAATCAGGTGTTCAGTTTCAAGTGTTCCTCTTTGAGAATCGACATGTATGTAACTAATTAAACTTCTATTCACAGACTGCAGACCCTAAGTCAGAGTCCTTGTGTATTCATCTTTGAATCCTTTGTTGCCTCGCAAAGAATAGCTAAGAGATACTAGTAAATTAAGTGAATAAAAAATCCTCGAGTTATAGAATGCCTTCTTTAATGTTGTGGTTGTCTGTTGTGCTTCCTTGTTTTCTTAAATACAAGCTAGGTCAAGGAGGAGACTTAGTTGTTTACATTTTATGGAAAACAAAATGTTATATATAAACTCAGTGCTGTATAATTCATTCCTGATTATTTAAGATCCACTATTGAACTTTCAGTTTTTGATCTTAGAATGATTCACGAGAATGAACTAATAACTGAATTTCATCACTATAAGGATTTATAATTTAATCCCTTTAGTAACTTCATAGATGAAGCAGATAGCTCTAAGATAGTTCATGGCAAGCCTGTGCTCATAAACTAATACATAATGGACAGCTTTGGCCTGTAAATTCTTCATACTTAAAGAAGAAAATTTAAGCCGTTTGTCTCTAAATTTGTACTGGCTCATGGTAGTTTAAGTCAAAATATTATAAAAAAAACAAACCCATAACTCATTTTCATTGTCAGAAAAGCAATGTGGTTCTGCTTTAAACAAAAGGGGAAAGGAGGCACAAAATACACAATTGTGAAAAAAATTACCCATTATGTGTATTTAATACCAACAAATGATTTCAATAGAACTAACACTACATTTTGGAGGTAGACAATTACATGTTATGCTCTTAATGTCCACTTTTACAAAACTTGAGAATTAATCCACCTTCACAATCATTTTTCACTTGCAATCAAGGAATTTGGTCTACTTAACTTACAAATTTTATTTTAATTTTGTCATTACTTCTGTTGTTTTAGTGGCATGATAATCAGTTATTAATGATAATCAGGAGGGGAGCCAACCAGAGGACTTGAGGCTCTATCTTAAACTATTTTTCAGATGGCAAAATTAAATATACAACCAAATACATGAAATTAAATTTTTATGACATGTGGACATTTTCTTTAAAAAAATCAATTACATTCACAAAGCAGAGAAAAGTTTTAGTCTAAAAAACTTTTTCATAAGACAGGACAAGATCTGGTAATGAGGGCATTCAGACTCCATATCATAATTAATCCTCTGGTTAATCAGATGATTATCTCCACAGGGACCTATCATAATTTAGTAGATATAGATATATCCAAATCATAAAGCTGAACAAAATCTAAACAATGGCCCAATGTATCACATAACCTTAGTAAAAAACTACTAAAGACATGTACATGATAGAATACTATTCATCAACCAAAAAAGACGATTATGTCATTCTCAGCAATATGGATGAAGCTAGAAGGAATCATGGTGCAGGAAAAAGCCAAAAAGAAAAGAGAAATACTGGATGGTCTCACTTATATGAGGGACAAAGGGAAAACTAATTTTTAGCAAAATTGAAGCATAGAGCATGAGAGATGGGGAGGAAACCAGGTGTGGAGGAAGACAAAAGACTAAGATGGTTCATGGGTGATAAGGTGGGGGTGGGAGAACCCTGGAGTAGATAACCATGTAAAATAAATGATAGGTAGATAGACAGATAGATAGATAGATAGATAGATAGATAGATAGATAGATAGATAGATAGATAGATAGATAGATAGATAGATAGATAGATAGATAGATAGATAGATAGATAGATAGATAGATAGATGAAACTACTAAAGAGAGCTCAGTTGGATGAATGACAATTATGAGATTTATAAATTATGGCAACTTAATGAACAATAGTTTTAATTATGGGTATATGAAAGGAAAGTGATTATAAAAAGATTATCTAAAATTGCAGATTATTCAACTTCTTGGCCACATGATCTTTTAGATAAAATTCAGCTACTCAACACAGAATAATTAGTCATGTGAAATAGAAAATTCTTGCCCCACGGTTATAATTTTCTTGGGTTCAAATGTTTCGTAGCATTTAAGTTGATTTTAGAAAGAAATAAATGTTTCGTGAAAACAAATTGGATTATAAATTCAGGGGAAAATCTTGTTAAAACATTTTCTAGTCTAGAAATTAAAATGAAAATAGGTATATGGAATGTTTTTCTAATAAAAAAGTTACAATTGTGCAAGTTACAATTGTGCTTCTATCTACCTACTTGTGTGCTGTATTTAGACCCAAACTTACACAATCATTTTAGTCTTTCACATTATTCTCCCACACATGACAAGTTTTTGGTATTTTACTTTTAGAAAATCATTTTAGCTTCTTATGTCTTGGACATTTCAGAGGAAGTTAAAGCTCAAAATTTCATAATCAAAATCTTCATCCTCATCTATTTGGAGCAGTATTTCTTTGAGTTAGAGTTTTAGTGTAAATGACATTTCTGTAGAAAAACAAGCATAACAGCCTTAGAGCATCATAGGAACAGAAGACTATATGAAAACCCTGAGAACTTTGTTACCTTAAAGACAACCTAAATTTTATCCAGTTTTGTTTTTACTCTCAAAAGAACACAGTAGTATCTGGAAATGGCTATCATAAAAGGCCCATGACCCCATTCCTTCCCACCATGACACGTGAGGGGACACAGACAATGTCCCCATGAAGGCAAGAGAAGAACAAAGAAAATTTGATGGTGTATTTGAGGAAAGAGGAGAGGTTTAGGACCATTGAAAATGAGTTCCCTGAGGTACAATAGAGGGGAGAGCAATGACAGGCTGATGACTTTTCTTATGGGAGTCCTGGCAACCTGAGTTCTGACTTACAGATGAGATGATAGGTGATCTGAGGGAATATCTTATTTTGAAAGATTTCCAAGAGAATGAGTCCCTCCTCGAAGTCACCTCAGCAGAGACTTCCAAGATAGTTAATGTTGTGCCAAAGACAATGTGAGAGGTAGAGGGACCTGGCAAAGGACGCCGTAGTAGCAGTTATGGTGATATTGATTACTTAGGATATAATGAGGATATGATATAGAGAAACAAAGTGTCAGACAAACCCAAGCCTAAAACAAACCCTAGACATCTGACTAAAACTGAGACTACCAGAGGGGACAGGAAGATGGAAGGGAATAGAAGGGGAGGGAACCTATGGGCTCTGGGGATGATTCTGGGTGCCAATGCAACTTCAATAAAAATTAAAAAGTTAATGTAGCTTTTGAAATCCTCCACTTCCATAACCCTCACCAATACAATAATATTAGAAGAATAAATAATGAAAGTAAAAACTACTCACTATAAAAGATATGTTTCTTGATTCTAATGTGATCATTTTTCTTTAGTCATCTTTATTTTAATTTTTCATTTCTGACCATAAGTCAAATAAGGTTAACATATCACAGTTATGCTGATTAGTGATTTACCAGGTAAATTAGAGTCACAAAAAGCTTGAGTCATTGAATTCATGATGTTATTTATTTTGCTTCTTCTTCTCCTTTTGTTTGGGAGCAAGCTCATATTTTTTAGAGAATGCTACTTGAGTGACATTAATTTAGAGTAGTGATTAAACTGAGGAATCCTGAACCAGACTGTCTGGAACCTAAACTCAGCTTTACCACTTATCAGCCACATGATTCTTCTCTGTTTCTTCATCTATGAAATGGGGATGATAATAATTCTATCCACCTTGCAGAGCTGTTGTGAAGTTGAATGAATACATATAAACCGCATAAAATAGTGCCTATCACATAAGTTTTCATAATACTATTTATTGTTCTTTTTGCCGGTATCTCTGGTCCTCATATACCAGTGATGGATGAAAACTTAAGTTGGCTAGCACTCATTTCAGCTGTTTAAAACTAAACATTATTTTCATTAATAACGTTGCTTTTGCCTCTTATATCTACAATTCTTGGGCAAAACTTGATCTTTTGGATTGAGCAGACTGTTCTGAGGAACAGCAAATGTTACATAAAATCACTTTACCCACCATTTATAAATCACATTAACCTTGTTTCAAAATAGTGAGAAAAGCAGGTAACTTGTAATATATTTCCAGGACTCATTTCAGTAGAAGAATTCTTTGGGAGTCATTTATTCAAACAGCACAAATTAGGACTAATGAAGAAAAAAAAGTTACAAAATTAAATTACATCATACATTTACAACAGTCATCTATTCTAATTTGAAAAAAGGACAATTTTAAATATTGTCTCTGCAAAAATTAAATAACAAAATTTCCTTGAACATGAACTGGTTAATCTCAAGTCTTATTTCTTAACAGTGGAAAAATCTATTTGAATAATGTCTCCTCACTTCATTTATTTTGTTTTCATTTTGTAAAGCCAAAAGCCCTCAGGTTTTAACATTGTGCTCTTGTCAGAATCATGTGCTCTTGTCAGAATCATGCAAATGTTCGTATTAAACTGAACTAAAACAAAATTCACAGGATATCCTTAAAAAACACGAGCTTATCATTTACCAAGTAAGGTCTAAGGGAAATATTAAGCAATGCTTGGTTCAGGTACCATATAAAAAATGTTTTTGGCACAGTAATTGGAAAAACTGAGAGCTCAGAAGTGACTATGTCACACACAGTGCCAGTTAAGCGTCTATTTTGACTAAGTGCATAGATGATAATCAGATGGATTGTTCCAATAAGAATTCCATAAACAAAATGAAAATAGATTCTTCTAAAGCTTTATGAAATTTTACCAGCTGTAAAATGTTGTCTCTGTCTTACCTATCAATTGTTCAGTAATTAAATACCTTTAGTGTGATTCCCTCCAGTTCTGTTAACTTTCTCTCTTTTGAAGACACAATAAAGAGAATGCTTTCATCAGAAATGGGACTACCCATAACAATGATAGTTGTTACAGTGCTTTTTCCTGTTTCCGGTTATGATAAAGACAAATTTTTCTCATGAAGTAATCAGTTAGGATAACAATTTGGAAAGTGCTTAAAAGCTGTATATACTACCACTCGTGTGACTAAATTCTAAGTAATTTTGAATCTACAAGCATACTAGAACAATTCGTCATGAATACCCTTAGTAATTGTCAATACACTTAATAATTATCAAAAGCAATGTGCTATCCTGAAAATATTCTGCATTCATGAGAACAATTAATGCTTAAAATGAACCAGAGCATACATTGAACTAATTAAATATATTCTAATTTTACACCCTTAAGTTGTCACCGTAAGTATTCTTGTAGGTGTGTGTCCAGTCGTTACCTATCATTTTCTGAAGTGAAGAAAAAACTCTTTTGAGTTAGCAGATTTAACAGACATCTAATTTCACTGTCCTGAAAACCTTACTATAACTTTAAAATTATACACACAAACATACATGTACATATAATAAATATTAGCATAGTCCTATCCAGCTCCATATATGTTGCTACATATGGCAAGAACTTGTCTTTTTGATGGGTGTGTGGTTTTTCATTGTGTATAATGTATACCACATTTTCCTGATCTGCTCGTCTATATTTGATGAGCACTTAGATTATTTCCAGTGCTTGGAAGCAGTGCTGCAGTGAGCATAGTAGTGCGTATATCCCTTTGAACTGTGTTTTTGTATTCTTCAAGTAGATACCTAGAAGTGGAATAATTGCTGGGTTGTATGGTAGTTCCATGTTTTATCTTTCGAGAAAGCTCCACGCTACTTTCCATTCTGATCCAGCATATCCTCACAATCTTCCTTTCCCTATGACAAGCTTACTATCACTTGTGACCACCAGAGTCAACTCTAAGATGTGACTGACTCCTGACCTGTGATAATCTAGGGGAGGTTTATCTATCTATTTAACTTAACCAGAAGTGTAAATGTTATTTGACACCTTTGACTATTCACTTGTTTTTTTCTTGCTATCCAGGATGTCATAATATTCCAATTCCCTCCCTCCTTATTTCTTCCTTTACCCTAATGTTAGCATTCCTAGGGGTTTTTCCTCTCTTCTGTTCTTTCCTAAATCCTTCCATATGTTAGTAATCCCACAATCCATTCTCTGCCTAAGCCTGAGGAACCACATAATAGCTGTAAGCCTTTTTAAAATAGAGTAGCTTTTCAGATTAGAGACTTTGAAGAACAAAGAAGAAATGGCTCTAGTTTATAAGGAAGAGAAAAGAGGTAGATTTTTAGGGCAAGCATGTTTATTTAAGGAGAAAAAGGCATACTAATTGGCAGTCATATGTTTAAAAATTTCAATGAAATTGGTATTCTATGGAAAAACTTAGTAATTTTATATATATTCTTTCATCAGATGATTTACAAATATAATTTACTTTCAAGAAGAGAAGCATATTTATAAATAAAAAGGAAAGTCTTATAGTGGTTAAACTGACCTTGTAAATAGCTTTCCAAAATCATATTCAAAAACTTTAATTGGGTTCATGAAACTATATACGTGATGTCAACACATTTTCGTTATTACATTATGCTCTAATTTATCAATGTCTTAAGAAGAAACATTTATTATGAAAATTAAGTGATCCTTTTGTAAATTAGACCAGAAACCTGTTGCTTATTAGAGTTGCCATTACACTTGAACTCTGGAAATACACAATAATAATTAATAATACGGAAAATAACTTTTGTAATCTGACTGTTTTGTGTGAAGTTCATGTCAAACCTTGCAATAAAACTTCCCATCTGCCAAATAATTTAGTCTCTCATAAAGTAGAATCATCCAGTATTCAATAAATTTTAAATTGAGTATAAATGCCTTATGCATTTTAGAAAGGAATTAAAATAAAATTATTAAAAACATATTCACTCAACAACTTTTTGAAGTCACTTTCAGAAGTTTGTCAGTGAAACTATCTAGGCCAGGTTACCTAAAATCTCAAAGTCACAGTAATCCAAGTTAGAATAAAATACAGATAAAAATTGTGGCCTTTTCATGCAAACACAGCTTCAATACAGCAGATTCAGAAGTTCTGAATCTATTGCTTCATAATAGTTTTGCCTTCCAACTATGGTACATTAGACTTCAAACTCAGTATGGATAATACTTATCTAGTACTAGTGTTGGTTTAGACTTATTTTAATATTAGTCTTCTAGAATCTTTATGTCTGAATTTTTTAAGTCATGAAAATTTATAATACCAAAGGTACATCTTAAATTTAGTTTAAAATACCCTCATAAAGTATTGTTGCATGTATTATTTAGCTTTAGTTATAACCTAGATCCAATCAATTAATTATAATTCTATTTTCAAAAATGCATCATCTCAGAAAGGCCACACTTCAGGCTGCTATTTTATTTCTGCTATCTTTATTTCAGACCACCACTGGATATTTACAAATCACTGTAGTGAGTTTTAGAAACAGGATTTCATTACAGAATTAATACTCTTAATTAGCACAAGCCATTAAAAACAAATTCTCATTGGTAACACTAGTCGTATTCAAGCTGTGCAGGGTTTGAGTGCCCTTGGCCTCTCATGGAAAGCGTACTGATTTAGAAAAGCCCATTACTTGCTTCTTTGGGTAGAGAGGGCTGAAGACATGATCTTAATTGCTCTGGGGTTCAGACACTTTCATAGAGAATTCTATTTCCCTGATGCCAGATATAAAAACCACATCTTGCCTTTAGAATGTTGTTGCAGTTGTTTCAAGGAGATATTTTATTCAAATCTTCAAGACACTGAAAAAAGACAAGTTGGAGTGTTCATTAAACTTTCAGGAAGAGGTCATATCTAAAACTTAGTTCATATTTGATCATCTCTATTTATTTAATAATTTTGTTTGAAACTTGCATTCATTATAATCTAGTAATAAGATTGTGGGCAATACTTAAGCTGAATCTCACTGAAAACTTTCTTGGCAGTCGCCATTGACCTCTAAAGGGATGTTAATGGCAAAAGATTAAGATGATATAGTTCATGGGTGACAGGGTGGTGGGAGAACCTTGGGGCAGATAATGATGTAAAAAAGTTTTTAAAAAATAGGTGACCCATCTTCTTTCTTTGCAGCAGTGTCTGTAAGTTCAGAGTCCTGCTCAAAGTTTCTGCAGTGAGAGATTCATCTCTTAAATTATGAGAAACTAGAATTTAATGCATGGAGATTCATTTATGATTATTGTGTGGAGAAGCTCCGAAACTAAGCATCTGTTGTAAAGGCATAAATGCTCTTAACAGTTAAGAACATGGAATCATATTAACTCGGAGAGCCAAGGAGCTCCACAGCCTTAATTTTGTTCACATAGACTGGAGATTCCACAGGCACTGGAGAGACTAGTGGAGGAGGGAGGGATAGCAGAAAAATATTTGCATTTAAGCTGTTCAGAGATCTTAAATATTCTAAGTTAAGGACCAAATACCTGTCTAGAAACACTTTGCCATTTCTCTTTTTCACTAAATCAATTATCAATGACTTTTGGAAAGTTTGATGACTCTTTAGAAAAGTCATATGTTGATTCCTTCAGAAGTAAGCAGGTTTTTCCTCAATTAATTCAACTTTCAGAAATCCACATGATGGGCTTAGTGACATATGTTTCCAGAGCATTTTCTTATAGGAAGCCACCAACATAAAATCTGCACCATGAAACTGCTTCCTGCCACAGTACCTGATCATCTTCTTCCATGCTTCCCATGTCACCACATCTTAGATAGTGACTTCTCTCTAGTCCTCTTACTTCCTAGATTTTCTGTTTTAAAGCAGTTATAGTAAAAGCTGTTTCTACTGTGCTCTTTGAGAAACTGGCTTGAGTTCCCTGGCAGGAACAAGAATGAAAGAGGAGCAAAGAACAGTACTTTTCTTCAAGTACCAGAACCAAAAAAAAATATATAGTTAGGATATACCCTTGTGTATCAAGTGCACAGCAGTAAGAGTGATTCCAGAAAGATTTCAATACATGTTTTAGAAGGAAAGGAATAAAATTTTGATTAATTTCTGCTATAAAAGGAAGGGTCCTTGCATCAAAGGTAACTCGTACATAAAGCGTCAAGGAAAAAAGACAGGAGGTACTTATAGATTCTGTTTCAGTCACAGTACCATAAATTACTCATTTTGAATTGCTTTCTACCCTTGTGATACCCACATGAGATTATTATATCTAGAATAAAGGATCATTTTGAAATTATTGAAATTATTTGACTATTCCTAGCATGCAAGAGTGGGGTATGTTTTGTGCCAAACAGGCAAAAACCATAGCTATTCTTATTAAGAGGGGGAGGACATAAACTCTATATAAAAATAAATTTGCATTTATTTGTGAATTTTTTTAAGTATGAGTATATAACATATCGTCTAGTCAATCACTAAAAAAATTTGTCCATAGGAAAAAAGCAGCCCTTGATTATAAACCTCCTACAATACTTGAAGTTAAGATGTGTGACATCTGCCATTATAGATTCAGGTTAAAACTAATTCATATGTGCATTTAAATCTCAAAGGTTCAAGTCAAATCTGTATTTTAAATGCTAAAAAAGTACCAAAGAAATAAAAATGTCAGTGTAAGAGTTTTTCATGCATGTGAAGAACAGATACCATGTTTCAACAGTACCTCTTGGAGAAACTGCTGTGATATTGATGGTGACCATTCAAGAAAACAAATTTAGTTCTGCAGATATTCATTGGTAATTTCCAGTCTAGGTAAGGCACTGAAGAGACATATGAGTAGGCAAAATCTATCTCTTGATTTGAAAAAAAGGCAAAGGAGCTTTTGTTAATTCCCATGGTATCCTCTCTGGCACCAAGCTCTGAGGAAGCCCAAACTAGAGCAGATGGAAAGGTCACATAGCCACACAGATGTTCTAGCCAGAATCCCAGCTGAGGCCCTAGCTCACAGTCAGAATCAACCACCAGAAATAGAAGGGAAGGTGATTCAAGTCCTTATGATTCCAGTCACCACTGCTTTCAATGATTCCCAACTCAGGACCTGGTCACTGAGAAGCAGAGACAAGCCAACCCTGCTATGTCCCATCTGACTTTCTGACCCACACAAGCACAGAAATAGGTAACTTCAGTTGTTATTGTTTTAAGCCACTAAGTATTAGGGTGATTTGCTATTTGGGAAGAGAAAGCGATCACAGTTCTCCAAAATGGAGTGACTTTAAAAAACAGTTATTTTGGCATAACTGTGAATTTTGTGGATTGAGAATTGAGGCCAATTCTGGTAGTTCTTCTATTCCTCAACAGAAGGACTGCGGCTCCTCAGTAGTAGTCATTGGGCTAGTGGAAGGCTTTGGAGAACCAAAGTCAACTTCACTCACATGTTTGGCATCCTGGAAGCTGGGCTGGAAGCCAGGACTAACTGGAGTGCATCTCCAGCATGGCAGACTCAAGCTAGGCAGAGATCTGTGGCAGTACAGGCAGTTCAGACATCTGTGGCTTTCAGAGAGTGCTTAAGGAGGCCCATGCAAGGCTTCTGGACCTCTCAAAAAGTCCCAGAAATTATTACCTCCATGTGTCATTGGTTAGAGAAGTCACTAAAGTCAGCCTAGATTCCAGGAGAAAGGATTGAGACTACCCTTGAGTGGAAAGAATAGCAACTAATATGCCACCAAGTCTTTGTACTTGATATCACAGGGCCATACATGAGCACAAGGAGTTAAGATGACATGACTGAGCATTCAAAGGCAATAGTGTTCATTGGGGAGAGGATCTCTACTCCCCAATTGCAAGCAGCGATATAAACAAGCACTACCTCAATTTTTTTTAAAAGGCAATAGAGCATCCTTTTCTTTATCTTTAGACTATGATATGCTCCTTTACAGCAATTTGGACACAACCAAATGTGAGTGTAGAATCAAAAACCATCGGTTCAAGGTCAGGATGTTATGCTAATCTTCTGAAAATAGCAAATGTCAAAATTTTGTGTATAGGTATTGGGAATCTGGATTACTACTCTAAGTATACATTATTTTTATATTAAGAAAAAGCTTATTTCAAAAGAGTCTCTGAATCTAAAGACAACCTTTATTAATGGTCTGGAGAAAGGATGTAAATTCTAAGTGAATACAGGAGTCAGTGGAAATTCCAAGTGTAAGGCTAAGGATGAGTGCTGAATAAAATGAATTTCAGACTCGTTATATTTTCTCACATGTTGTTGCAACATACTCTGCTTTGTGTTATAATTGCTAGTAGAATTCTGCCAATGAGTTATTAAAAGCAAATTTAACATTAAGCAATGATTTTCACATCAACAGCTGCCTTCCAGCAAGCTTTCTGCTTTTGGCATATGGAGCAAGTGCTTATTTCAATGAATTATCATCTTCATTGATTTAATAATCAGTTGGATTCACACTTCGTTGATAGTTTTAAAGTCGCCAATTTCCAATCTACTACTCATTTTGATTTATATATTCCATAATTTTTCTCATTTATATGAATGATCTTTAAAATAAAATCTTACTTGAATATATTTCTTATTAAAATTTAGAGTGTATTGTCCCAGATTGAGATTTAAAATCATTTGAGAAGCTAAAGCTAGAGATTTTTCTCTGCAAAATCCCTTTTTGACCTTCAACCTTTCAATTTTCATCATAATATCTAATACAGACTGATTTAGTGCCCACTATGTACAAAATATGACAAATTCAAAAGGATATAGTAAACTTCTACTGTGAAGGGTTATATACTTTTGTCGAAGATTCATGACATCAATATTTAAAACTTGAAAAAAGGTAGCTGGGCACTGTTGTGAACAGACTAACTTAAAACCATTTTGCTTAAAACCTCCATGTTGAAATCAGTGTCCTCTCCCTGTCCTTGGTGGAAAGTACCTGCCATGGCTGGCTGGTCTGACATGCTTGTTCTGCCTCCCTTTATTTCTGGTCTTTCCTGACAACTGTCTTATCCACATGATAGATGATGGATGCCAGCATTGTCCTCCTGCTAGAGGATGGATGTCAGCATTACTGGAAGTTATGGGAACGTGTCCCATCATTATGGGAACATGTCCTATACCTGCTTGCTTGCTTCACAATAGAGAACAGTGGTGGTTTTTCCCTAGAAAAGGTTGTCACAGAGACTGCTTGAGGTCTCTCTTGCCTAGCTGCCTTGGGGACCATGGTACACAGTAGTAAACCTGCAGCTTTGAACTTCAGTTGGAGTCTTTGTGTCTTGTTGAGTGGCCCACAAGTCACAAGAGGCATTTAATGTCACCAAGACAGGTACAGAGTCTCTGAAATACTCTTGAATCTGAATGATGTTTCTAGTCTAATAAATCATGGTCAGAGATCTTATTCCTTTAAATTATTCTGTGGTCTCCATACTCTTCAGGCTATGATTCAGGGCATCCTCATAGTTAACCTGCTTTGATTCACTTTTTATGAAAGAGTCCTCCTGTCTCATTCCCCAGATGATTACAACACAGAGTTTGCCTCTGATAAACAGTTTGTTGAAAGAAGAATCTATTATTCAAAATCTAAGAAATGAATATCAGTAGGAATAAGTGGGAGATAGAAGAACAGAAGCAACATACTAATACAGGGCTGGAAGTGATGTTGGATAAGGCATGAGTAGAAGCAGAAAGTGTGAAGAATGGTACAATGAAGACAGAAATTCCCTCAGGTCACTTTGAATGAAATGTTGCTACCACAATGATATAACATATAACCACAAAGCTTTGGTGACATTGCAGCGAATATTTATAGCTGGCACGTATGGGATGATGAGGCAACTCTGCTCATCTTGGCTAGGCTCTCTCTCTAGTTATCTAGAGTTAGGCAAGCTGTCATCTGATGTAGGAAAACCTTGACTTCCTCAGTTGCGGTAATATGGATCACACCACATGTCACTCATTTTTCAGTCTTTTCCTGGCAACAGAAGGCAAGAGCAAAAAAACTCAACCGCACAAATGTTCTCTCTGCAAGACTTCTACAAACAGGAGCTCAGAGCCAGAGATCAAGAGACTATGCTTTATTCTGCATGATCCAGACTTCTGCAGATTATCTTGGGGAGGACATTTGAAGGGAGTTTGAAGCCAATCTGATCATGACCATGTAGGCAGAGAAACCCAGATGATACCTACTGTATGAATTTTCAGTTGCTGCTATAACAAATTACCATGAATTTCAGGAGCATAACACAATGCAAATATATTAGCTCACAGTTCAGAAGTCTGGATTAGTTCCACTGTTACTCTCTTCTGATTTCACAAGGTCAAAACCAAAGTAATGAGTCAGTGGTCTCCAAAGTACTCTAGGAAAAATCTGCTTTCAAATTCAGCCAGGGTATAAGCCATTTCCTTGTGTTTGTGGGGTTGAGTTCCCATGACTTTAATGTCAACAGGTCAGTACCAAGAGCATTGGCCTCTTCATCATCAAAGTTGGTTACAGTGGGGAGGCCGGGCATGGAGGCTCGTGCCTGTAAGTTTCAGCCTATGAAGTGGCCGGGGCTAGGGATCGCGGTTCAAGTCCC
>PVHY01006338.1:54085-75443 GCA_004024945.1 Uropsilus gracilis
TTTTGAATTGAATCTCACCCTCTGCTTAATTTCTTAATCTCTACTACATTCAATGAGAGAAATACATTCGGTCCACTGGATAATATAGGATAATCCTCCTGTTTTAAATTCTCTAGTCCTAATTATACCTAAGTAATCCATTTGCCATGACAGAGAACACATTCACTAATCCCAAGGATGAAGAAGTGAACATTGGGGGAGCTTGGTCACCTGAAAGACCTGGAATCACATGAATCAAAACCAGTCCTTTTCCCATATAATAGTCTACTGCAAATTCAGTATAGTCCCAGATTTTCTGGTCCTAATTTTGTACATTTTATCAATCATCAGCCTAAGTTAGAGCATGTGCTCTTATTATCTGTTTACCTTATGATCACTCTTCCTCCTCACTGTTAGGGAAAAAGTGTCCAGGGCAGAGGTGTAACCGGTAACTTCATTATCCTAGGGCACTTCATCTTAAAAGTGCTTTGCATATCAACACAGGGCTGGATTCTCAGACTTAAAATTCTGGCTCATCTATAGCTTGTAAACATGTCCACTGTTACTGATAGAGTAGTGCCCCTTCCCCCAGTACTTAAGTTGAAATCCTAATTCCCAGGACTCACAATGTGACTTTATTTGGATATAAAGTCACTGCGTGTCTGTTTTGTGAAGATGATATTGTATTGGTCCAGAGTGAACTCCTAATCTAATATAACTTTATAATCTTATAAAAAGGAGAAAATTGGACAGAAACAATACCATGTGAAGTGAGAGCAGACTTCTCTAAGCCAAGGAAGTCCAAAATGGCCAGCAAACCACTGGATGGAGAGGGAGGCTGGTTCCACCTTCCCCTTTAGAGCACTTGGGAGGAAACAGCCCTACTAACACCTTGATCTTAGATGTTCAGCCCCTTGAATGTGAAACCATTAATCTGTTCTAAAAGCCAACCAGTTTGTGGTGCTTTGTAATGACCTCTGTAGCAAGCTAATATATTTATTTGGATAAACCTCCAGCATAAACCTGTACAAAATTACAATGGTTTGAAAGAAATACGCATAATTAATTTTCATTACAATCAGTAGAATCTGGAGTTTTTAAAGACTGGGACGGTTATAAAGAAAGTAGCTGGAAGGGCCTATATCACAGTATGGACAGAAGTAAAATCAAATTGATATTTATGCAGTATTAGAGTCCTTGACTCATCAATCATCAGCCTGGGTTAGGCCATGCACTCTGATTATCAGTTTGCTTCATGATCACTCTTCCTCCTCATCATTAGGGAAAAGGTGTCCAGGGCAGAGGGATAATTACATTGGCTCATGCAGAAATGAAGTCCCCACCTCAAACCCTGCCCTCAACCACCATTCCCATCTCAGAATCTCCCCTGTATACTTCTGACAGTCTCATTGGGGTCTTGCCTTTCTTGTGACCAGTCAATTTATATTCCTTTATTCCTTCATCCTGGCTTCTTCATCCAGGTGTCCCACACCCCATTGCTTCTGCTCCGGGTGCCATCTGTGGAAACACGACCTGGCATGCTCAGCAGTCCACACCAGTGTCCTGGTGAGTCTCAAAGGACAATGCAGCACTGCACTCGGTTGGGGGAGGGGAAGGTAGAGTTGGGGACTGTCTGTGTTCTCACTGCTCTGATGGCCCTTCAAGCTGCACTGCTTGTATACTGAGTCATGACAGCAGTTCCTCCAGCCCTCACCTCTCTCTCCCCTGGGGCTCAAAAATCCTAAAGTCTAGGAGAAGGAAGATCCAATCTTGTCCTCTACTTTGAAAGGTCTTTGCTCCTTCCTTCCCTCCTTCTACTTCCTGAACAAAAGATGAGCAATTCTCTCTATAGATTCCCAGTGGGACCATCTGTCTGCCAGTTGCACAAACAGCTAACTCTTTCCCCTTCTCCCTTTCGCTAGGTATTCCAGACCATAATGAAAATGTAGCTAAGGAAACCAGAGAAAGGAAAGGTCATTGAGAACATGCCAGTGAAAGAGTCTTAGCAGAGGATTTTTTTTTAATTGTGGGAAAAACACTGTGTGATTCAGAGCCATAGGATCACAGCTCCTCAGATGCATGTCACCTCAACCCTCCACCATAGTCCATTGTGCCCCCTTCCCCCCATTTCTTGTCTTACAGTCTCAATTTGACAGAGTTCTAGGGTTTATTACTGGTTTGTTTTTGTCTGACCCTTTGCTTTGCTTTGCTACTCTAACTTCTGCATTTATGTGATGGCATCTGGTATTTGTATTTCTCCTTCTGACTTATTTCTCTTAGCCCTATCCCCTACAGCTTCTATCTTCTAGCTTTATGGTTACCATATGGGTTCTGGTTTATGCCACCTGAAGGTGTGTGTGTGTGTGTGTGTGTGTGTGCACATAGCCTCAGAGATTCTATGTAACAATCACTTCTTCAATGGAATACAGAAGCTATACAACACTAATCCCAGGGATTATTTTACTGTGCCACATTTTATGACTATGATTTGGTAGGAGAAGAACATGTTTTAGTGAATGGAGATTGTTCACAATTTAAATTGTTCAAATTATTTCATGCATCAGTGTTCTTGCCCCTAAGTAAGGGAAGGTTACTTGCTTGTTAAGAAAACAAGCATTACAGTTGGTTGACAAAACCCAACTGGAATGAGTTTAGAAAGGTCATATAAACAGGCACATGTTTCTGTAGAACTTTTTAAAATGCAAAATGTGTATGGACAGTCGGATAACCCTGGGAGCGAGAGAGCAGCACTGTGAAGTCTCTTGTCAGAGTCAGTATAATGTAAAAAAGATTACATTAATGCATGCTGAAAAATTGATTAAATGCAGGCTAATCTATTTCTGAAAACTAACCAAAAAGGCTTCAATCTGTTACATTTCAATTTTGACTTTTTGTAGCCCCTGAAATACACTTGGATTAAAAAGTTGCTATGGTAATCTGTGGTTGTCACAGTTGTTAGAGCACAGCTGAATATTGTTTAAACTTCCAGAAAAGTTTTTTTTTTTTTTTTTACTTTAACAGTAGATGCTACTTGGAACAAAATGACACTTGTCCTTGGCAAGTGTTAACATTTTATTGTTGCTGTTCTTGCTGTGACTTCTGTAAGGAATTCGTCTAATGCTATAAAATGTCAGCAGAAAAGGGAAACAAAATTCCTAAAGGCCTACACTGTCTTGGGCATGTTGCTGGCAAGAGCGTTAACCTTCACACCAATTTGCAACACAGTCATTATTATTTTGATTTTATAAATATTAAATTAAGAGTCCTAAGTAAAAGAACTTACCCACTTCTGCTTGTAGATAACCTCGTTTATGTTTAAATGGAGGTATAACAAGCACATTCTTCTCCACCTCAAAGCTTTTACTACTGAGGTTTATTGGTCTGGAAGACTCCAGATGAGGTTCTTCTCTGACCTCAATCCCTCTACCAAGGTAGAGCCCCTTCGAAGTTAGTGCCTTTTGTACCTTCCTCTGCACTGACCTGACCCCAAGTTCTTTTTTCTCATAGTGCCCTTGAGATGTTTCTCTACCTGCTTGTGTGTTTAGTTGGGTGGCGTTTTGCCTCTTACCTCCTTTAAAATGTCACATCATTAAGAACAGGGACCAGATCTAGCTTACTGACTTTGAAATGACCAAAGCTTAGCAAAGACTTGATGTAGATGATTCAGTCAATTTTAGTTGATTCCAAATGATTACTGGCTTCCCTTTTAAAAAAATTTCATGTTACTGAGGTAGTATTGGTTTATAGCTTTGCTTAAGTTTCATGGGTACAACACTATAACTCAATTTTATATACGCTACATAGTAATCATCACATGAAGTCTAATTTCCATCCATCCCCATATATCTATATATATGATTTAATACCACAAAATAGAAGAGAACATAGGCATTTAGCTCCTTTACATCAACCATTGGAATATTACTCATCAATTAAAAATGACAAATTTGATGATTTTATGATTACATGGATGTACTTAGAAGAAATATTAGCAGAAACAAGTCAAAAAGAAAAAGACAAAAACCAAATGGTTTCACTAATATATGGGATATAGGAAAAAAATAAGAACCATAAGGAAAAAAAATAACCACCAAACTGATGCATATGACTTGAGGCAGGGGGGAAAGGAGAAGAATGGTCAGGGAGGGGGGGTGAATCCTTGGGATTACAAAGATGTGAAATTTATATATAAATAAATTAAAAATAATAAAATAGCAATAATAAAGCAAGCTCAAGTATTAAATACTAAAAAAAAAAGATTTCATTTTTGTTCTGCATTGTTTGTTCACTTGCTTTGTTTTCTTTATATTCCATGTAATGTATGACCAAAATCACATGCTCTTTTGTTTTTCTCCATCTGATCTGTTCCACAAAGCCCAGTACCCTCAAGATTCATCACCTTGTTGTAAATGGCAAAATTTCATTTTATTTTATGGTTGAGTAGTATTCCGTTGTGTATTTATCAGATTTCTTTATTCTGTTTATTAACATTTAGATTATTTCCCTCAGCTGTTATAAATAATGCTGCAATGAATATAGGGATGCATATATCTTTTTTTTCATTAGTGTTTTTGTATTCTTTGAATAAATAGCTAAAAGTGCAATTGCTGGATTGTATGGTAGCTCTAGTCTTACTTTTTCAGAGTTTTTATACTGTTTCCATAGGAGTTGCTGCAATTTACATTCCCTCCCACAGTGTACAAGAATTTTCTTTTCTCTACAACTTCACAAAAATGTTTTGTTTCTTCTCATTTTGAGAAAAGTTATTCAAATAGGTATGAGGTGATATATCATTATGATTTTGATTTGAAGTTCCTTTTTTTAATTTTAGTGACTAATTTTTATTTAATAATTTGTTTATATATAAAATTCACATCTTTGTAATCCCCAGGGTTCACCTACTGCCTTCCCTCCCTGACCGTTCCCACCTACTACACCCCCCTTCCCCCGAGTTGTATACTTCAGGTTGGTTATTAGCTTGTTTTGACTTTTCCTCAGGGCTTTTTGTTTATCTTTCCTATGTCCCATATATTAGTGAAACCATTTGGTTTCTGTCTTTTTCTTTCTGGCTTGTTTCTGCAAATATTATATCTTCTAAGTACATTCATGTTATCATGAAATTGTCATTTTTAATTGATGGATAATATTTCATTGTGTATATATACCACATCTTTTTCATCTAGTCATCTGTTTTGGGACATTTGGGTTGTTTCCACGTCCTTGCAATTATAAATAATGCCTCAGTAAACATCCAGGTTCCTTAATAGTAAATGATTACACATCTTTTCATTTGTCTATCCACTGACTATATATCTTTTTTTTAATGAGGTTGCCTGTACATATTTTGTACATTAACTACTTGTTGGATATAGGATTTGCAAAAATCTTCTCCCATTCAGCATATCACCTTTTTGTTTTAATGATTTTTTTTCCTTGCAGAAGCTTTTTAGTTTGATATAGTCCATTCAATTAACTTACATTTTCTTTGTCAGTGGGATTGAATTTATAGACTTCACTAAGGCTGATGTAAAGGAGATAAATGCCTATGTTCTCTTCTATCTATTTTGTGGTGTCAGATCTTACATTCAAGTCTTTATCCATTTTAAATTAACTTTTGTGTATATGTTAAATAGATGTCTCGTTTTATTCTTTCGCATGTGATTGTCTAGTTTTTCCGGCACTGTTTATTGAAAACTTCCCTTTCTCCATTGTATCTTTTTTTAAAAAAAATTTTAAGTAATTTTTTATAAATATATATTTCACACCATTGTGATCTTTTTGAACCTTTGTTATAAATTAGTTGTCCATATGTCTGTAGATTTTTTTCTGAGCTCTCAGTTCTATTCCATTGATCTGTCTGTTTTTATTCCAATACAACACTGCTTTTGTTTAATATAGTTTTGTCATATAGTTTGAAATTAGGAAGCATATTTCTACTTTTCTTCTTTTTTTCTAGCATTACTTTAACTAGTCAGGATCTTTTGTAGTTTCACACAAGTGTTAGGGTTTTTAATTTTATTTCTGTGAAAATGCCACTGGGATAGGGATTGCATTGACTATATAACTTGCTTTAGGTAAAATGATCATTTTTAACAATGTTAATTCTTCTGATCCATGAGCATAGAATATCATTCCATTTCCTTGTATTTTCTTCAATTTCTTTCATCAACATCATTTTTCAATGTATAGGTCATTCACCTCTACAGTTAAATTTACTCCTAGATATATTATTCTCTTTGATCTGATTATAAATGGGGTTGTATTCTAACTTTCTTTTTTACTAGTTATTTACATGCAGAAGCAAAACAAATTGTGTATATTGATTTTGTAGCTTGTAATTTTACTATATTCACTTATTTCTAATGGTTAATGGAGTCTTAAGGGTATTAGTGCAAATGGTGACAGTTTTATCTCTTCCTTTCCAATTAAACTGTCGTTTCTTTTTCTTTCTTACTCACTATTTAGGATTTCCAACATTATGTTGAATAATCATTGTGAGACTGAGGATTTTTATTTCTGATTTTAGAGAAAATTAAAAAATTTTTTTTCAGTAATTATGATGTTACGTAGATTTAACATATATGGCCTTTATTATGTTGAGGTATAGTCCTTCTTGACCCATTTGTTTTATTCAGCATTTTTACCAAAAATGGATATTGAATCTTGTCAGATGCATTTCCTGCATCTTTTGAGGCTATCAAATGATTTTCTTCCTTCATTTTGTTGATATATCACATTGACTGATTTGCATATATTGAACCATCACTGCCTTCCTGGGATAAGTTTCATTTGATCATGGTGTTTGATCCTTGTAATATATTGTTCAATTCAGTTTGCTCATATTTTGTAGAGGGACTCCTGATTCATTTTACTCATTGCATTGGCTCTCTCATGGGTCATTAATTCTATTTTAAAAATTGTTTTGGTCTTTAATTCCCAAAGTGAAACATGTTAATGACAAAATAATAAGAACAACATGTTCCACTTGGAGACTTTATAGCTCCCTATTATTTCTCATACAAATCTTTCTGCTTTTGTTCACCACTTAAAAAATCAAGATGCTTCAGTACCCTAGTGATAAAGAGAGGGGGGGTGTTATCTATACTCTTCAAATGATTAACCTGGAAAACCAGAGAAGAGACATTGACAACAGAATTCTCCATTTTGTGGTCTTTTCTGTGATCAGAGTTTGCAGAAATGTATGTATGTATGCTGCAAATACATGTGAAACTGAATTATGTTGTTCTTTTGCAACTTACATAACCAGATATTGTTTCCTGCCCAAGGATTCAAAATATAAGCAGGATACAATTTCTGTCCTTAAGGAACTCACTGTTTAGCAAGTAGTTTTCACGCTGTTTTCACCTATTAAATAAGATTAACATCGACAGTGACCCAGAGATACAGAGCTTGCATTATGGTGGGCCAAAAAAGCTTACAAGTCATTGTTTATTTCTTTTTCATTATTATTAGCTGCAGTGCAGTATTTGTGGTGTAGCTGACCTTAAGGAAGGACTTGACTTGCAAGAATTTGCCATTCGTTTCTCATTGTTTCCCATTGCTTCTTGCCTAGTCATAGCCTAACTTTACTAAAAGCCCAAGGGAAGTTAAGAAAGCATATTTTACTTCCCAGTCCATTAACAGTGGAAAGCTATGGGAAAGTAGATATAATAACATTTGTTGCCAAAAGTACAAAAGAACATAAAACATGAGCTTATGCAGGTGGGAACTCCACATATTTATGATCAAACTATAGATCAAGTATCATTTTGAGTTGGGGTATAATTTAATTAGATTTGCCCAGCTTATGACAGATTTCACTAAACAGTTTATCTTTCTAGTTTGATGACACTCAAGTTCAGAATTAGTAGTTCTGTGTCATGGTCTCTCACAGTGTTTTGTGCAGTTCTTAAGATAAAGGAAGCAGAGTTCCAGAAAAGCAAGCATAGGAAGAGTTCTCAATTATTTGCTGAATTTTGAAGTCACATTTGCTGATTCTTGTAGTTATACCTCACAAGAATGTTGTCTCCTAATGTAAAAAAATCAGTGATGGAAAAGGGCATTTACTCTCTAATAGGAATGAACAGATTTACCCAATTGGGTTAAATGGTGTTTTCCTTTACTTCCCTTTCTCTCATTTATTTTCTTCTTTCTTTTTTTTTTAATATATGAGAAAAAAAGTTAAACCATTGTTCAAGGGAGAAATCCAAAGCAAATTACCCTAGCATTTGCGTTAGAGACAATTCTAACTAAATTGCTAACTATTATACTTATTGGTTAAGTCATATCCTTTGTCCTGGATTACTGAATAGCCTTTAAATTCTATAAATACTTATGATTTTCTCCAATTTCTCACAATATCCCCATACTCCAGTTGTGGGGAAAGGATTTAGAGACAATGTTAACAGCTGTGTGGGCCACCCAAGAACACCCCACCCAACTACCACCTGTTGGAAATAAAAATCCACTGCCCCTAACACTGTTAGTGTAGACATGCAAGGATTTGCCAGTAGGTTTGAAGTAAGGGGTCAGTGGCTGCACACATCATATCAGAATCAGCCACTTGTTTCTCCCTGCTAGAAGAGCTAATGGGCGATACCACAGCTTTTGTTAATACACCAGTTCCTAACTTAAACTCATCACTGTCTCCCCTTTCATCTTCTTTCTTTCCCTTTCTTCCTTGAAGATATTTTCTATCCAGAAAAAAAATGTAGTTTTGTTCTGTTTCAGTTACCACAACTCAGGTTTGTTTACTTAGTATGTTTCTTATGGCTTTTGATTTATGCTGTAATAGTTCTCTTTCTAGCATAGTTGGTAACCTGTTACTAAGCTATTTGATTTACTTGTGTAAAATTTGTTTTCCTGCTTTTTTCCTTCAAAAATATCTTCCTCTTAGAATTTGATCTTTTCATTTTTACCTTTAACTTCTTTTTTCATTCTTCATTCAACTTTGATTTTATAGTTGTCTACAGCTTACTGTTGTGATAAGAAGATTTATGTAGATCACTCTCTGATCTCTTTGTAAATGATTTGTAAATTTTTAGGACTTTACTTTTCATTCTTCACATTCAAAAAAATCTTTCAATTGTGTAGCTAGAGGGGGCCTGCTCAGACTTTGCAAGATTTCCTTTTTAAGAGTAACCATATCGTCTTTGTTTCTGAAAATTCTTTCTCCCCCCACCCCATATAGCACTTCTATTATGTTATTTTCAATCTCCCACTCATTTTTTTATGTAATTTTGAACTTCTAACACTATCATGTGATGCCCCTCTCTGTTGTATGCCATTTTATGCCATTTTTCATATTGTGTGCTCATGAATTTCTTCTCCAGCTATCTGTATGGTTTTCTTCTGGAAATGGAGTAAAATGTTAATGATAATGATTATGACATGTAGCTTATATTCACATTCTCTTTTTTTTTTTCCTAGCACTATCTATTCTTGTTTCATAAATCCCTCTTCCTGTTCCTTGGTTGTGATAACTTTGCTTATAACTGTTAGACTATACATGATATTTATTTTAATTCATTTGATTTTTTTTTTTTTTTTTTTTTTTTTTTTTTTTTTTTTTTTTTTTTTTTTTTTTTTTTTTTTTTTTTTTTTTTTTTTTTTTTTTTTTTTTTTAATGGCATGGTCTTTTGGACTGGTTGTCTGTATCACCAGGGCATTTTCAGCAACCAAGAGCAAGAACTTTACTTTTCCACATGACTTTTCCACTCATACTCCCCTGGCTGAGATGTGGCTATGGGAAATTTGTAGCCTATTTCGTGGGGAGTGAGCGGTGGACCAGCGACCTGGAGTTTAACCTGCCTCACTGCTCCCCTGCAGCATTCCTGAGAAGTGTTTCTGGCAAATGTACCTTCAGGCTCATCTGTTCCTGCAGCATGTAAAGAACCTTACAAAAGAAAATGTTTCCTTTGATCCATGTGGCCTGCCAGCTGGACCATTCAGCAAAACATATGATTAAAAGTGATGGCTCTTTTGGTAAGTGGTAGAACCAGAATGTCACTCTACCTATGTGTGTCAGTTAGTGTGTGGCTATGTACAGACAGCTATGGTGACACATCAGTTGATCAATCCAAGGAAAGTTCAAATTTCTAATAATGAGTACCCCTGAAGAATGAAAGTGAGTTTTATTTTTTTACTTCATTTTTTTGCACACAGGTATCACATGTAGACTTAAAATAATGATTAGAACCAAAAGAGTTTTTAATTTTTGCAATCAATACATTTCTCTAATTACTTGAATTCTGCAAACCAGCAGGAGTCTGCACCGGAAGGGTTCCAGGATGGTCTCCACTGTAATAACTTTGGAATGAATGAGTTTGGTGTTATGCCACTGAATTTTATTAAGGAAAGTTATAAAAATTTCTCTGTGAAGTTTGTTGTTTTATTTACCGCATGAATCCTAAGAAAACAAGTGATTGCATTTAAACCAGGTATTAAGTATGGTGCAGGTCTCCTGAGCAGTGACCTTGTTGGTATCTTACTGAGTTTGTGAATCTGGTTTCTAATTACACTTCTGTCTTCACCCTGGCTGCTGCAAACTCTGAGCTGAATGGCCAGCATATGCTTAGCATGTAGATGATCTTGCAGCAACCAGTGATCACATACTTTCACCCTTGCTTCATCTTTTTTCATCATATTTTCCCTTTACCTTAATTTCCACACTTATTTCTTTTCATTTTGTATATTTTTGTAAGTTGCCTGAAATCCTTTTTAAAGCAAAGCAGGTTATAAATAACTAAAATCATAAATATGCAAAGCAAACAGTGCCAAAACAGTGACATTTCCATTTATGACCTAAATGTCAGTAGTTTTACGCTCATCCCAATACCCATAACACTTTCAGTTCCCTTTCATAGCCCTAGGGAAGCCACTGATTCTTAATTTACTCTGGTATCCAGGGCTGATTTGAAGGGAAGATTGGCCAGGAAATGCAAAATTTCATCATTTTCAATGGATCCCATATGATGTTTCCTCAGGAGGACAATACAGTGAAACAGCTATATTTATCATATGTTTATTAAACAATGTGAAGACTTAAGTTGTCATTTGCATTTTCCATTAGTTAGATCCCAGACTATATTATCATCTAATTCAATTTATTAAACTCATTTTCTTTCTGTGGTTGCCACTGAGCCCCAGTGATGTGCAGAACAGAGCAGAAAGTCACATGAATTAAAAAGGAACTTGACTTTTGTTTTATTATGGGTACTCAGAGAGAGAGAGAGAGAGAAAGAGGGAGAGAGGAAAATCCAGAATATTCCTTTTAATTCATTCCTGTTTCCATATTTCTGGCAAGATAGCTTATGACAAAGTTGTTTTTATTTCACTAAACTAAGTGTGCAAAAGAACAAAAGATAGACAAGAGAACCCTAATAAAACTAGAAAGGGTCATAATCCCAAAGCATACATTGCAAAGGGCACATGCCAAGTCCAGAGGGTGATGCTGTGACCTAACAGACACCTAACAGGAAGCCTCACTTGCGCTGATGAGTTCTGTAAGTGCCCAGGTCTGCTCACATAGAATGGTCCATGAGAAAGGACTAAAAGAGAAACCACTTACCTTTGCCACCTTCATCTCCTGAGACATTGCTTCATAATCCAACAGTCGAAGTGGGGATGAGACAAAAGATATATTCGCACAAATATAAGAGAAATCAACACAATTCACAAATTGACATGTACTGACGTGTCAGATTGACTTAGCAAAAGCATGCTCAGATTATCTGGTCAGATGTTATCTCTGGGTGTGTCTGGGACGTCAGCATTAGAGTCAGTATCTGAGCAAAGATCTGTCCTCACCATTATGGGTCAGCACCATCGAGTGTATGGAGGACCAAAAAAGAAGCAAAAGGCAAAGAAACGGTGTGAGTTTTGCATCTCTCTTCTTGAGCTGGGACCTCTATCTTCACCTGCCTTCAGACATGGGGTAGGTGTGTTTCGGAAAAGTAACCACCCATACTTTCTAATCATAAATGGGACACTGATTCTGATGTGACATAAACCCTTCAGGAACCAGAATGCCATTGATTTCCAAACACTAGGAGGGATGTGCTTAGATGCTGCTCTATACTGAATACAGCTTGGCCTCAACTCTGCTTCAGCCAGCCTGGTGCATCTGACAACGAGCTTGTGTTTCTATATTTGGGCCTCAAATACTGGGTTGGAATAATCACCCTCAGTTCTGACCATCATATCACAGGACCACTGAACCATACGAACATTCATCAAATAGCAGAACGATTAGGCTAAATATTTGCCCCCAGAGTAAAGAATTAAAACTGAAGAGTCATTGAAGAGGAAGGTGATTCATATTCTCCAGAGTTTCTTTAAAACCAGATACATTTATTAAAAAAAAAAAAAAAAAGACAATCTTGGACATCCTGAAGACTCAAGAATCTGAGTGTGGTGAGCAGTGGTAAGTCCATTCTGATAGACATTGGCTTTGGTCCCTGCATGCTCAGGGGAAGCAAGGTGCGCATATAAATGATGCATGACCTGCAAAGCAAGGATGAACTCAGCACAGAGGGACAGGCTTCTGTCGGCCAAACAGGATCAGTTCCTTTGCTTTTTACAGAGAACGGGAAAACAGAGCTGTAACACATCCTTGATAACCAGGGTAGCATGATTTTTTTGTGATCCACATTCAAAGTTTCTGCAGAGAAGTTATCTGAAAATGAAAGAATAGCCAGGAAGTGATGGGTCAGAGGGAAAAATGAAAAATTATCCAAGCAGCTTCACAGCATTCTCTCAAACCATTTCCTTCGTTTCTTTTTTTCTTCCCCTCCTTATCATGTCCACCACTAAGAAACAGTAAACCTTAACTCTGAATGTCAGACCTAAATATTTGTGTTAGCACAGGCTCCCACACATTCAAGGTCTAATGTCTAAGAAGTGTCCAGAATAGCTTAGCATGATAATCAAATGTCAGCATAATTTTAGCAAGGCAAAATAATAGTCCAAAAATATTCCATGTCCCAGTTTTCTTCCAAACATTAATCACAAGAAAATGAGCACTTATAATTATCTTTAATTTAGGAAGGAATTCACAAATGACAGCTTGTTATTTGCAGGTCAAAATCAAAGACAGCCTTGCTATTTAACAATCTGGAGGTTGGAAAATTAAATTGATGGAGAAGAGAGTGAGCCTAGATATAAGGCAAACTGCCTGTTGTTTCCTTATTAGGTATTTGCAAGGAGCACTTAATAACTCACTAGCCCAGGTTCCAGTGAAAGCAAGCTAGTCATATCTACTTGTTGTGGAATAAAGTAGTTTCGTGTCTTGGTTCAGATCGTCTCACTGTGTCAGTGGCAACATCAAGGTTTCTTCAGTAAGAATCCTACAACCAAGTTGTCACAGCTACTTTTATGTAGCTCTTTATAGGTGTATAGCACTTTCTCAAACATTCGCTCATTTGATCCTCACAAAATCAATCTTCCATCATCACCTTTCCTGAACACCTTCCTATTAGAGGTGAAGAGACTGAGAGTTGAAGATATCACTGTGTGGCCGACTCAACAGAGCCAAGTCGTTGAACCAGAGTTCATCAATGGCAAGACCTCAAACCTGTGAATTTTTGCCCTTGAACAGGTCCTCCCTGCCTGAAATATGGGCTCTACCTTTAGCTTGCTGTGTGATGTCAGGTACATTGATTACTTCCCCTAGACCTTAGTTTCTGCCTGTGCTAAATTCTGTTACTGAATTACATGAATTTCAGGTCTCTTTCTTGCTGAATATTCTGTCGTGCCTCTATTCAAAGAGAATCAAGAAGCCAGAAATAAAACCCATGATTATACCACTAGGTTTTTTAATACCAGGGATTACACCTCTCAGAAATGTAAACACCATTTGAAGAGTCAATGTATAAGTAATTCATTAAGTTGAGATTGAGAGCTGACTCTGTGATTGATGCCGTGATAAAAAGCAATAAAAATGTGGTTTATTGTCTTAATGGAGTTGAGATACAGCTGGAGGAATGGGTAAGCTAGAAGTAATTTTTTTTTTTTTTTTGAGACTAGGTCTCACTATGTTGCCTGGGGAACCACAGACTCTTGCCCCGGGTACTCCGGACTCAAGTGATTCTCATCCTCAGCCTCCCAGGTAGCTGGGATTTCAGGCATGCACCACCACACCAAGTTATTTTTTGAGATTAGGTCTCGCTATGTTGCCCTGGGCCAGTCTCAAACCCACAGACTCAAGCGATTCCCCGCAGACTCAAGCCTTCTGTCCTAGGTTGGGAATAAAGGCACACGCCACTGCACCCAGCCTAACAAGAAGTAATTTAAATCCAATGTTCTAGGGCAGGAAAGAGGACATGTAAGGAGAGAGATATGACAGAGAGACCGGAAAGTCAGGAGATGGGTTCCACCATATTGTACGATTCCTGAAGAATGAGAGGTGAGCTGAGCACATGGACTCGGAAAAGAAAGATGTTTTCTGCAGAGCTGCAAACAGACAATTATGAGTAAACTAATTAAATCCTTAAAGCTAATTTGCATTTGTACCTTCCAAAATGTACCCATAACAACCACTTAAGCCACAGGAACCAGGATAGCAAAAGTCACCCTACGTATATACAACTGCAGTTGTGCAAAATGACTTTCAGAGATGCTAAGCAGTGTGACTGAGGTACCCAGTTATGTCTGATCCCAAAGTACAAAGCCTGAAGATATGCTAATGTATTGAGTCCCTCAGTTTACACTTATTCCATAGACTATTTATTGAGTAGTTGCTCTGTGCCATGGCTGGGTGAACAGGGAGGAGCCACATAAACATGGGCACTGCAAGTTGCAATCCAAAGGGAGCAGCAGAACATCAGTTTTTTTAATATACATGCATGAAACTGTGGGGTGACGATATGAAGGAAATAACTGAACATGGTGATAAAGAGTAGAAAGTGGTCTTTGCTGGCTGAGGGTGGCCTGTGTTACCAAAAAGAAATCAGTGTGGTCATTCAGCACCACTCCTAGATGTCCATGCACACACCTTCTCCCTCTGCATTCCTCCTTTATTAAAAATGAGCAGTGACCTTGAGCTGGAGGGAATTGTGAGGCTTCACTCCCACAGTCTTGGTGCAGTCAGCCACGAGCTTTTCTCTGAAGTGGGGTCTCCTTCTGTGTGAAGTTTTCGATGTTGTGGTGGTGCTGATAGTGTAGTAAACATCAGCCAAGCTCTCGGGGCCAGTCGGGGAGCTGTAAATACTGGTGCATCTAGAACTCATTTGTTGTGTCTTCAAAGAGTAGATCAAGGACAAACTTTTCACAGAGAGATTTGTGTGTGTTGTCTCATTATTTTCTGTTTATAAATCTTGCTTATTGGTAACAGATTCACCAAAATGCTTAGGCAGAGGTCCATGGCAATTTTTTGATGAAAATCCACAGTTGACATTGAGATAAGAATCAAAGTTAGCATGATGGGAATATATATATATACACATATATACACATATATACACATATATACACATATATGTGTATATATATATATATATATTCCCATCATGCTAACTTTGATATATGTGTATATATATACACATATATACACATATATGTGTATATATATATATTCCCATCATGCTAACTTTGATATATATATATATATATATACTTGATAGTTGATATTTTCCCCTTAAAAATGGTACTGTTTGTCGGTTCTGAGTTGAATTTAAGGAAGTTCAAAGTTCTTTCCCTTTATATTCCAATTGATACATGATTTCTATGATGATTATTAAGGGCACCACAAGATAACGCAGATAATTGAATATATTGAACAACATTCTTTGGGGTCAATTTTAATTTTTCTTTCAATTCTCTCACTTAGAAATACATTCTTAAAAGCTCGTCAATCGTTTTCATGAAAATGAACAGAGAAAGTAGGTGAACCCATAGTGACAGATATCACTGTGAAAATCTTGTAGATTCAGCTAGAAAGAGTCTGCTAAGACTAAGAAATTTCATACCCTTAAGATTTGCTGTATGTTTTGCAGTCATGGACTGGGCAGAACTAGGAGGCTGGGAGGTAGGTGAGTCCCCCAGAAATTTCACTTTTTCTCTGGGCTCTCTCTTGCATTACTTGGCATTCTTCTTCCTGGCATTCTCCCAAAGCTCTCTTCTCCATTTTCACCTTCTCCTAGGATGACACCCTTTGACCCCTGCCCTGTTAGGCCTGGTGTGTCCACTTACACACACACAAACCCACTGGGCCAGGTATGCACAATCATGGGGAGGATGCAGTACCACAGGTGCCAGTCATAGGGGCTCATGGCGGAAGGGTATGCAACATCTTGAGAGCTCATTTACCCTGCAGTATGTAATAATGGGATGTGAGATCTAAATGCATTTAAGATATTAAGATCATTCATTTCTTATGTTTCTATTGAAGCTTTTAACAACTATCCTTAGAGTGTGAGGTGGATGAGCATCTATTATCTAAAAGATAAATCAAATCCTATGATTTTCTCCAATTGTCCTTATTTGTAAAAATGGGAAGAGTGGACAGACAAAAAGTAGAGCCTGTTCATAAAGAGCCTATCCATTCACAGGTGAGAGTCTTCTGGCCATTCTCTTCCTTGCAGATTAATGTCATCATCATCATTATCATCATCATCATCATCATCATGAATACAAATACATCTGTGACATTATCATTTGGTGTGTAAAGAGTTTTCACCTGGTGTCCATCCATTATAAACAGTCTGTAACCTTACAGTCATTCAGTCATCCAACTTTCGAGCTCACAGGGCACACATTGGGGATGGAAGAGGGACATCTAGGGTCTTGAAGGGAGTTTCACTGAAATTCCTATGGAATGTTTACTCCAGTCAAGCAACTTCTGGTGCACATAGGAGGCAGGGAATTGGCCAGGACTATCATTCACTCATGGAAGAGTAGTGAAGAACTGAGGCTCACTGCAGACTAGATCCTCAGAACATGAGCATGGGCTGGAGCAGCAGCCAGCCCATTCAGGGAACCATGCCCATGTCATTGCTGTTGCTTGTGTTTTGCTTAAGCAGACAGAGATTGTCCTATGACCATGGCAGAGAAGGAGAAACGACTTGGGTTGAGTTGTGGGGAGAGGGCCACCAGCATAGACCCAAGTAGGACAGTCCCAACCTCAGAAAATGCAACTGTGAAGGGAAGGTACTATTTCTATCCTCAGCTCTCCTGATTCCTTGAGATGACCTTGAGCAACATGATGTCACCTCTTAGTCCACAATCTTCATGTCTTTGGAAAAAAACCCATCTTTGAATGCTGTTAGTTTTTCCCTTTCCTTGTCCCTCTTTTTAATTACATGAGTTAGTACATATAAAGTCACTTTTGAATGCTGTTTCCCTCCCCCAAAATGAATGGTCAATATTTATAGCTAACAGACAAGCAGTGTATAGGCATGATTATCTCACTTCTTCCTCAGGTTCAGCCTCGCTTTTAAAAGCAGAAGAAACTGGTAAGCACAGTAACTTTTAACGGGCCAAAACCCCTGTGATGGAGCTGGGGTTCAAGGTCAGGCCTCTCATTCTTCAAATTATGCCTTTTCTGGTTCCACAGGCATGGACATAAGTAGTTGCCGCCTTACTTTCTTAAATTGTGCCCTTCCTCTCTGTGTCATTGCCCAAGTTCAAATCCCTCTCATACTTCACTGAAACATTAAAAATGCCTTCTGAGGCTCCTCCAGCCTGCGGCGCTGGCGCTGTGACTGCTATGCTTATCGTTGGAGCAAGTCTCCTCGATGCCCTGCCAACACCCAAGCCTCCCTTGGCCTGTGACACCCGCCACAGCAGCCTTGCCTGAGAGCCCAAAACAGCACAACTCCTATCTCATGTCCTGGTAACACGAAGTTTCAGCATCCCTCAGCACACCCTGTTGCTGATTCAGTACTACCTTTATGCCTTCAGAAGTCACCACTTTTGCCACCCCCAAAATTGGCCACATGTGTTCACCCCCCAAAGAATAATCACACACATTTCCTCTAGGAATTCTGTGCCTCCCCCCACCCCCACCGTAACTCAATGAACTCAGCAAGGAAAATCACCTTCACACTTACCATGTGTTGTGCACAGATTTCTCTCCCACTGTTTTGAAATGATCTGTGTGTGTCTGCATGGCTCTGCCATCATATTTCATGTAGCTTTGTTTCTCCAGTACCTGGTAACACAAGGAGCTCAGTGAAGAATTTGTTAAAATAAACTGAACGGACTTAGCCAAGTATCACATTTAGGAAATAGAAGAAGCGGAATTTTAGCTTCAGGTCTTCTGAGGCTCTGTCCAGTTCACTGTTACATATGAAAATAAACACATCTGTGCAGGGATTAGATTGCATCGTCTTCCTTGAAACAGAGACAGGGCAGAGGACCTAGGTCAGGCACCCGCCACAAGCCTGCCAGGATTGTCATCTGGAAAGTAAATGACAGAGAAACATTTTCAAATGAGTTGCAAACCTTTGGCATCTGTATGGTCAATCTGGGCAGATTCCTAGTGTGGATCAGGGTATTTCTGAAATGTCTGTGATACAACAGTAAAAGTTTGCATTTAAATGAAGTATGTTCATACTGACAATGACCTTTAGTAATTGCATAATTATGGCATTGCCTGGTCCTGTTTGCAGACATTTGACAATTAAATAGAGAATCAGAAGCAGGAAAGGGAATCACAGTTTTTCTTGGCAGTCTCGCCACCAAAAAATAATCAAAGACTTAAAGCCCAAAACATGAAAAACCAACCACAAAATAGGAAGTTAGACCTATGTTAGATGAATGTGAACTTTTACCTTAGAATTAGGAAAAATGGAGGCTATTTTGTTATCTTACTGCCTGGAAGTGGTAAACACACATATTCAATATTGAAAGAAGTAATTTAAAGTAACTGATAATCTGATATTATCTCCTTGTTGGATTTCATATTAAAGTGCTTTAAGCAATTGGGGGAAGTGCTTTCTTCACCACATTCCTTCCTCCATCATTGTCCCTTAAACTAGCAGTCTTTGGCTTCTCTTTCCTTTGCACTCCTTTGGGATTTCTTTTTCTTTTATACACACACACACACACACACACACACACACACACACACACATATATATATATATATAAGTTTCACAACATTGTAATCCCAGGGATTTATCCCCCCCACCTGACCCTCCTCTTTGGGATTTCATCCAGGAACTTCACTTCATCTGTCACTCAAAACCTGACTCCTGATTCCTCCACTTGGAATTCAAATAAGGAGAATAAAAATAACCTAAATAAATAACGGATGTATGCCTTGAATAGAAACTCCTCAAAGAAAGACATAAAAATGGTCAACAGGTGTATGGAAAGTGCTGGGCATACTGATCAGCCAGGGAAATGCAAATCAAAGCCACAGTGAGTCATTGCCTTCCACCTATTAAGTGGAAAAACAAAACAAACAAAAAAAAAAAAATGTAGTCTTGAAACTGAAAGTGGAAACATAGGAATTATTGCTGGGAATGTGATATTGGGACAGCCACTATGGAAAATAATACAGAGGTTCTATAAAAATTCAAAATAGAACTACTGTATGAGTCTCCAGTTCTCTATCTGGGTAGTTAGTCAAAAGAAGTGAAACCAGAATCTCAAAGAGATATTTACACTTCTTTGTTCACAGTGGCATTATTTACGATAGCCAAGTATAGCAATAACCTAACTATCCACCAGCAGATGAAGGGATAAAGATGTGGTTTGTATATGCAATGAAATATTATTCAGCATAATCACTGGTTCTTGAAATATATAGCTGTATTTTGAACTAATTAAAATGCTAGTATTGTATTTGAGAACAACTTAGTGTAATTTGCCACTTCTGAAGTTTCAAGTATAATTTTTAGTGTTTGATGGAAACATGTCATCTAAGTCTGTACTTAAGTTACACTGTAATTGTGCACCTATCAAAAAGTTCTCCAATCCTTGGTTAGAATACATTGCCACCAGGTGGCAGGGGAATGCCTTCTTTTTAGCAGAAACTAGCGTCACTACTGTGTGTGTGTGTGTTCGACACTCAATTGGTGATCAGTATTTAAAATATGGTGTAAACTAATAGTTTTTAGTACTGACATATGAAAATGGCTCTCCTCTACATTCTCATAGCATTTTGAGAACATGCGTACTAACTCAAAATAGCTAATGTGACTAATGTGCCAGTTCATTAACAAAATATGATCTCAGCCGAGGCCCTATGAACTTTTCAGGAACTTCACAATATTTAAGAATATTTTCTTAATAATGCTGACATTTGTTTTTCACTTTCATTTTTTCCATTCTTGCATGTACAATAAAGGTTTCCAGAGGCTATATGATGTGGGATAAGATCATTCTGACGGATGAAAGAATGTATTATCATTAAAGGCTTGGATTTTAAAATTCCTCATTTTTAATTCTTAATGTGGTAAATATTAATAGACATAAACTATGAGAAAAAAAGTTTTTCAGGAACCATCAATAATTTTTAGGTGTCTAAAGGAGTCCTGTTAACTAAAATACTTTGAGAAATGCTTCTTCAGTTAATTAGCTCTCATTAAATGTTCATGTACTTTTTTATTTCTTCCTAAGGATCAGGATCTTGTCATATTTTTTTTTGGAGACAATCCCATTGAGAACCTTGCATTAATCATGCATAATAGGTATGTAATAAAACTGCTTAAAAGCAAAATATTGCTATATGAAAGATATTAAGATGAAATAGGTATTAGTGAAGATTCTACATTTTAAAAAAATTTATCCATTAAAATTAAGTAACTTGTTTTAAAATTCAAAATGTTTGATTCAAGTACAAGTATTTAGATAAAGTATAATTTGGCCCCTTTCTCACTAGTCTTTCACTATTTTAATGTCTTCTCTCCAAAGATCAAAATTTTTAATAATATTTTTTACATTTGATAGGATTTACTTTCCTATACCTAAAATGTCAAGTTTTGGCCCTAAAATAGCTCTTTATTCCTAATATCCAGTTATATTAAAAACCAATGATGCCATATCTAATCTTCCACAGATGTCAGTTTCTCAGTACTTCTAAAAATTTGATTCATTACTTTTTGTACAATAGTAGTTTGCTGGTGAATCCGTCTTGAATCTGCAAACCTTTTATCTCTCATGCAAACTCTTCTTTTTTAATATAATTTAACATGGAACTTATATTTTAAACACCTCCATTTCCCCATAAAAGTTAACAAAGCTTTTATGCAAAAACTTTAAGGATGATTACAATGATTTATCTGAGTTTAAATGAAAATATATCAGAACCCATGGAAACTGAGCAGGAAGTCATACTTAATTATGCACTGAAGAAATGTTGAAAGTATTTGTGTAAAAGATATTCTAATAATACAAAACCATGTGAAATTTGAAATTGATCTTTTATTTTTTT